>BLKM01012964.1:263884-313002 GCA_013340265.1 Coptotermes formosanus | reverse complement strand
AAAGGAAAAATTCTGAGCGCGCCTGACAACTATCCCACTTTCTTTACATTGGTGTGACGATTTCTTCCGTCACGTCTTGTTTATCTGACTACAAATTCCACTCCCCGTCCATTTACTTAACCCCTTTTATATAACAGTAAAAAACACCAAATTTTGAACACTATACTTACAAGAAAAGCCGCAATATATACGGTTCAGCAAGTCCAGAAATATTTGTGTTTCCGAATTAACACGGCGAGTCTTTCTGATTGAAGCAAGTGCAGAAGCGGAGGGGGAAGGCGTTTGATTTTTTTAAGGTTTAAATGAGGGAGCCCGGAGCTACCAATTAACAATTTTCTACCTGCCGCACACACCGCGTCTTGTCATGCGTTCCTGCAGACTCCAAGTACAGTCTGGCCAAATTCACGACAGCGGGACACAACTCTAAATAATCGTTTTTACCGAGGCTGACGTGTTATTTGTATGTGTATTTTGTTTAAACGTGGACTTTACTTAACGACGCGTTCCGTAACACGGCGTCGAATGATCGGACGCTGACGAATGGGATGGAATGCGGAAGGAAGTTGTCGTGGCCCAGTTTAAAGGTACTGTTGTCGACTGACAAAAACAGATTTGACCTCGCGAGAAGAGAAGGTCGGGCCGTTAAAAATTCATGAGCAGTAACCGATATGCAGTTGGTTGACGTACGGTTGTGTCTTGTGCGTGCGAGATCATTGTTTTCTGTTGTGTTATATATCGTTGGGCTTATAAATAAACTTAACTCCAGCTGTTTCACACAATTAAACCTTTAAAGGCGAAACGTTTTCTGTTATCTATAAGGACTCAGTTCGTACAGCACAGTAAACACTCTACACCTCGTTTATAAAAACCAATCTGTTAATGTTGTACAAGGCAAAAGTTGCTGGTTATTATGAGATCCGTACAAAACACATAAAGCACCGCGGGCACTACGTAGAATTTTTGAATATTAAATTGACCGGTACGTAGAGTAACCGCTCAGCTTTAAAAGGTTAACATCCATCCGATGACAACAAGTATAAAGACACAGATGCAAGGATAGACTGATATTTTTACAGGACCTGTTTCCTCTAATTTTTCGCTGACTTAATCCTTCCGGCCGCACTACGGTCCTGGGGTCGACTCAGCCTCTAACAGAAATGAATACCAGTGATATCTCCGGGGGGGGGGGGACGTGGCCAAATTCACCTTTCACCTTTCACCTGCGTGCAACGTCAATTCAAAAGCACTCTCAAATTCCAAATGCCCTTAATATTTTTTACACAATTTTCTTTCTTGCCGTCTACCAGGAGACATGTTGCATTGTTCAGTGACTGTACCGTTTCCCGTGGTAATAAAGTCCGAGACTGATGATGAGAAATCATTAATTCACGGCAGCGCCACTAGACCGCGTCTCTCAACAACCCGCAGACGGCCCCAGAAACACTGGACGCTCGTCTACCTGGTGGTGTCCCCCGTGGGGCCCCCCGGAAGCAGTCAGCCTCGGGGCTCTGTCCTCAGCATCTGCAGCTATAAAAATGTACAGCGTCCACCACTGTTTTACTTAACAACGCTCCAGCAGCTCTCAAAGATTTCGTGTCGGGCTCGCATGCGAATAACAAACCGGCCCTAACAGGACCACCTGCACGGGCGCTCGTCCAACTTATGTACGGACAAATACGAAGCGCGGCCCCCCCCCCCCGTGTCTACGCGCAAAGCCGTGAAGACATAACTGTATAATGTGTAAGATAAAGGTGTCCCCGAACACGCTATGAAGGCACACAAGAGAGTGGAGTTAAAGCTCCATTTATTCTTAACCTCGGCACTAGAAGGGAGTGGTCAGCTTCGCGCCCCCGGCCGCTTGAACCCCGAGGAACCATCCTGGGGTGCCCACTGAATGTGAGGCTGGGTAAGTCACGCAGAAGTTTCTGAATCTCTGGAAAAGAAAAGGAACTCTTGCAGCTGTCGGGAATCGAACCATTATTTCTCAGTTTTCCATCCCGTAGAATCTTGTATTGGAACGTAAAAGGTAAAGTTTTCCGTGTGCGCGCCATGAATGTACACATGGGGACTAGTGGTACAGCTCCACTTATTCTGAAACTTGGGGATGGTTAACTTTACGCCGCGGCAGCTTTACTCCCGGGAAAGATCCTCGGTACCCATTTAATTGGAGACTGGGTGAGCCACACAGCCGGTCCGGACGTTTCGGAGAAAGCAAGCTTTTCGTGCTGGTACCGCGATTGGAACCCCCGGCGCCACCCCCCCCCCCTCCACCCCAGCCTGTGGCCTAGTCGCTATCCTGAAGATAACCCAGCTTCTATTTTCATGTAATAAGAATTCTAAAAATCATATCCTCCCTTACAGAAAACACATTGTATATATATTACAAATACCATTCTATAACGCTCTTTAGGGAAAAAACGCTATCTGTAAGGAACACGTAAGTACACTGTGCAAGTAAAAGGCAGAGTAACGATGTTTTGCCGCGTTCTTCTGGGGTGTGACACTGTGTGGTGTGGTGGAAATTTGCCGACGTTTTGGCAGAACCTGGTGCCTTCGTCTTTAGATCAGAATCCCTTCTATCCTGAAGATCAAGGTTGCAGAGTCCACTGACAGGCAGTAAACTTCTACTAGAATATACGGCGTCACATCCCGCTAAGGCGGCCACCGTTGTGAACACCTTAGCACCACAAACTGCAGAATTTCGATATGCTACAGCAGTTGAAAAAACAGTAACAATTGTGCTGTAAGATTATGGAGTGTCACACCATCGACCAATTCAAAAATTTTAAGAAAAGTTGTCAAAATCAAAGCACGAACTTTCTTTAATCACAAGCATTACCATGACATCCTCTAAAACACGTGTGAACTTTATTAACGTTTTAAAGCCTAGCGGTAACTTTACGTACCACCAGGTTTAAAAATCACAAAGTCTACGTGGTGCCCACATTGCGTTTATGTGTTTTGTACGGATCTCAGAACAAACAGCAACTTTTGCCTTATAAAACATTAAGAGACTGGTTTTTATAACCGAAGTAGAGAGTGTTTACGGCGCGGTACGCACTGAGTCCTTATATAAAACAGATACGCTTCGTCTTTAAAGGGTTAATGTAAATAAAAATTGGACATACAAAGGGAAATGACCGATCATATGAGCACTTTTCTGTGAATCACCGCAGGAATATAAGACGAGCTACGAAGAATATCATCCTGAATTACGGGAATAAAGACCACCGTCATATCAGCAAGTCATCTTCTGTAGCATTAATTCATAATCATAAGTTCAAAGACCACCAACTTCCCCTTGCTACAACATGCGCATTGTTAAGTAAAAGAGGATCATAAAGGTGCCTTTGTCTTCATAATGAAAATAACCAAGCCAACCCTTACAGGCACGTCTGTGTTCAGGACTCAAAAACGAATTCCACAGCCTTTCCAAAATAAGGGAACAATAGAACGACAGCCTAGGGAAAAAATCGTTAACACGGTTTGCTGCCTTTCAACGTGGAAACACATTTGCATTCAAAACAAGAACGAAAAATAGCAACATGGTGGTTCAAAAATCAAGGCAACATTTGAGATGACGAGATCCCAGATGTCTTGGTCACGCCCAATGGAATCAGGGTTCGATTGCGGACAGGCGTAGTAAATTTTTTCTGTTCTCAACCACGTGCAGATGGCCTCCAGTTAGGTTCCACTCAGCCACCTATCAACTAGGTAAAAAGGGCTATTTTCTCGAAGGGTAAAGCGGCTGGGGTGTGTATCTGACTACTCACCTTCAACTGTAACGCAACTAAAAATGAGCACATTACGTTTTCCTCTGCTATCCGTATTCTAGGGGTGATTTTTGTTTCACTGAGCAGAGGTTTGAGATTTCGCGACGGTGTAGGTTAAACCTGTGTGACCGCCCAGTTTCCGCCCCCGCGTACAAGATCCGCCACTGGATTACATCCACGGTTAGTCTCATTCCGTTAACATTATTACCCCTGTTGCTGTAACATTCATTTTAAATTCTCACTTCCGCCAAGGCCCACATTTCCCAGTAAGCTTATTATATTTAGGTTTTACAAAATAACTTACATTCGAAGTGTAACATAAAAGGGAATTTCAAAACTAAGAGAAAAAGGGACTCTGATGCGAAAATTTTTTTCTAACTTCCACTTGCTGAGTGCGAGATCGGGGCTGCAGGGAGGGTAGCCCTTGAAATTCCAGCCGTAGCCCTGTAACCACTCAAAACTCCATTTGGTAATATAGGACCCTGTAATACCCATCTCTTTTGAACCCTACAAAAGTAATGGGATTGTAAACGATTTGCAACAGCCGCCGACATGCAGCAAGCTGTCACTTCCTGTCTACAGACACTTGAACACTGATTTCTTCTACGCCGCGACACAAGCCTTGGTGTCACAGCGGAAGAAATGCTTAAATGTAAATGGTGATCACGCGGAGTCTGGTGTGTGCCATCTGCTACACATGTGCCACGTACACACCTCAGTGGCAGTAAAGTTCTTGGCACTAGTGTATCTTACGCTATTTTTTTTAAAACCTCCTAATAAACTCTCTTTGGTTTGATCACCGGAAGAACGACAACACCGTCAGGATACACTGACTGTACGAAATGCTGTAACCCTATATTCACGGCATATACAAAGAACATATGAACTTTGTCGTACCTGACTGTACCTCAGTGTTTGTGGTAGCTCAATTTACACTTCGAAATTCGTGGCCCACCTTACTTTTACGTCGCCTCCCGGCCTGCTTGGTAATTACCACATCAGTATTGTGTTGCGGACCCCGAGTTCCCTATTTGTCAGCTCGCTTTGTTTCGTAGCCGCTCCGTCTTTTGTTTCCAGCTTCTTTGTAGCCAAAGTAATTAAACCGGCAACAATAGCTGGATCGAACACTCCGTACATACAAACAGCCAATCACACCGACAGGTTACCCTGCGTCACTCACTGGCGTCTGATGTCCACGCACAGACCGGGGCCCTTAACGTTTTTGCCTCAACCTCCCCCCCCCCCTTTTTCCCGGTTACATTACGACTTTACCCTACCCCCACCTTTCCTCAAAATAAATTTACGAATTTAAGAGTTTCCGCCACAAATTCTTACAGGCCTACTCAAAGAGCTGGTAACCGCTAAGCTAGCCAAGAAATTATCCGTCTCTTATGGAAACCGAAAGCTTACAGTCACGTTCATAAATACGTGTTAATGGTCCTTTTCCCAGCCAACCGCAACCAATCTTACACGCCCCCACCATCCTGCGGCATTTCTGTAAGATCCATTTTAATACCAATTCACCAGCTAATCCTAAGCCTTATTTTGAGTTTTCTTTTTGCATTTTATCGCCACCACGCGCCCTACAGTTGTTGCCCATTTTTGCCATTATTTTCATCACTGAATAGAATTTGGTTAACCTTTTAAAGCCTAGCGGTAACTTTACGTACCACCAGGTTTAACATTAAAAAATTCTACGTGGTGCCCACATTGCGTTTATGTGTTTTGTACGGATCTCAGAACAAACAGCAACTTTTGCCTTATAAAACATTAAGAGACCGGTTTTTATAACCGAAGTGGAGAGTGTTTACAGCGCGGTACGCACTGAGTCCTTATATAAAACAGATATGCTTCGTCTTTAAAGGGTTAACCCCGCGGAACAAGTCATCTTCCCCCATTACTCACTCGATATGAGGCTGGGTGGGGCCCCAGAGCCTCTCTGGGCGCTGTGCAGAGAATAAGAGTCTCTTAGTGGAGAGTGTTTACAGCGCGGTGCACACTGAGTCCTTATATAAAACAGATACGCTTCGTCTTTAAAGGGTTAAAGATAAAAATGACTTCTTATTACGCTTCCCTTTTGACGTAAGATTCTGAGTTCCAGACAGATTCCTTACGTAGACAGAAACAGAATCAACTTCTAACTGCGTAATTTACTCCGCCTTTCTGCTTCTTGCCTAGGTTAACCCTCATCCATTTATTTTCAAACATATTCAAACCCAAAATTTTACACAACATAAAATAACGGATAACAGTATTCATTTGTTTGCTTAGTCAGATTTACAGGTAAGACACGGGAAGATACAAAGTTGCTTGTACTGAATGGTATTAAGGATTCTGCAGTCTTAGACACGGTAGGGGCACTGATATGAATACCTCTCGCCTACAAGATGAACATTTCCCTTCAACTACAAAGGCTGCGTGCATGAAACTCGTAAATTTTAAGAGTCGACAAGTTGAGAGGAAATTGGGGTGTGGGTCGAAATACCTCCTCGTTTCATGTCCGTGAAGATGATTTAGTGATTATAGTTTATGGCCTGAATTTAAAACAAGTGCTTATATTTCTATTTGTTACTACTTAAAACCAAAGAATTTTTCTTTCTTTAAAATTTCGTAAGTGAGAAGGAAATATTCTTTCTTTTGTATTTCGTAAAACATTGACGGTTTTTTATTCATCATACATTACTCGGGTGATCAAATCAAGAAGAATGAGATGGCGGGACTTGCAGCACGTGTCGGAGACAGGAGAGCGGCATATAGCGTTTTGGTAGGGAAACCTGAGGGAAAGAGACCACTTGAAAGACCTAGGCGTAGATGGGAGAATATTTAAATTTCTCTTCAAGAAGAGGGATGGGGAGGCATGGACTGGATTGATCTGGCTCGGGATAGGGACAGGTGGTGGGCGCTTGTGAATGCGGTAATCAACATTCGGGTTCCATAAAATGCGGGGGATTTCTTGACTAGCTGAGGACCTGGTAGCTTCTCAGGAAAGACACTGCTCCATGTAGTTAGTTAGTTAGTTAGTTAGTTAGTTAGTTAGTTAGTTACTGGATGTTTTGGTATGTGAGTGTGGCCCGGCGACATGTTTTTGAGGAGTGAGTCATAAACAACATCTTGCATTTCACAACCAGTGCTGTCAGTGTTTGCGATCTACGTGTAGATGTTTATCGGACTCTGTACCTGCTGTTTTTTCCCTGTCGGTGTACACAGCTAGCTGCTGGAGACGACCGATAGTATCAACCGCAGCAACAGTGCGTGCTGTATGAAGATAAATTTGTTTAAGCTTACAGCGCTATTTACTGGCAACACAGCTTCGTGCGGGTCGGCGTTATCGGCTTATATTGAATTTTAAAGCGTTCGTTAGAAACAAACATGAAAAATTAATATTGCTGCGTTCTGGAATTTGACGCTGTGTAGTCTAGTAGAAGTACCATATAAAAATGGGTCGCCCCCCTTCTCCCTCGACTAGTTAACTGGCTCCCCCTCTATAATCATTAGCGCAATACCTCTCAGAATACTGCCTTCTGTCAGAGTAACGGAATGCGAGCCTAATAACCCCACAACAAACTATAGTACCCTGGACGTTTGACCCCCCCCCCCCGCCGCGCGGTCTGCGGGGACCGTGTCTACGCCACTAAGTAGAAGCAGATTTATACCAGCGTTTCTGCAGAACATGCTGCTTCCACTGTCAAGGAAGGTCTCAATCATGTACCCTGAAGATGGAGGCAGTATGTTCTTCCGAAACCTCGTGTCTGTGATAGAAAGAGCAGTGTCCTAATCAATGCTATGCGGTTGCCAACTCAGCTTCCGCGAGGCGCATCCTCACCGCAACCTTCCTACAGCACGCAACTCAGCAGAACGTCATGCATTGCCAGGCAGCGCCTAGGGACCATCCAGTTCATACGGCGGCGGCGGGGGGGGGGGGGGGGACAGACTCTGTTACCGAGGGATAAAGCGGCCGGAACAAAGAGCTAACCAATCACCTCCATCTACTGACGAAAATTAAGATTCATTGGGATATTCCTCCATCAGCCCATAACCGTTTATCGCGTGCAAGCTAATTAAATGAACAAAGGTAAAGCAGTCCCACTACAGGCCTGGACAGGCCCACAGGGTTCCAGAAGGTTGAGGCTCGCAAATTTCCAGACGATCGGCACACGAAGTTGGTAAGGTTGTCGGCCCTACGCACCGGCCGCCTTAACCCCCACGAAATATTCCTGGCACTCATTTCTGTTAGAGGCTGAGTCGACCCCAGGGCCATAGTGCGACCGACAGGATTATGTCAATGAAAAATTCCAGTGACACCATCGGGAATCGAACCCGCGACCTTCTGGTTTGTAGCGCAGTGCCTCAACCAAGGGAGCCACCGCGTGTCCCGCAAGCTAATTAAATGCAAGGACAAACCTAACCTCACTTACACGTGTAGACTTTATGCCCTTTCCATTTTGGGCTTCAATTTATGATACGTGGAACATTTCGTTTTGGAAGTTAGTATAGGCATTTGACTACATGCTGTAGCATCAATGAATTTAGTCACATTCCCGTCAGGATCACGGGATTTCTTCTGTCTTCCGAGACGTCCAGACTGGCTCTGGGAAACACGCACCCTCCTATTCCGTGAGTACTGATGTGTCTTTCCGTGGGGTTTAAGGGACAGACACGGAAAGCTGACTGCTAACCTCCACGTAAGGAATTCGTGGATCTATACCTCCAATACTCCATAAGCCTTCATGGCGTGGCTCTTCACTTTTTGCCTCAATTAACCCTTTAAAGATGAAGCTTATCTGTTTTATATAAGGACTCAGTGCGTACCGCGCTGTAAACACTCTCCACTTCGGTTATAAAAACCATTCTCTTAATGTTTTGTAAGGCAAAAGTTGCTGTTTGTTCTGAGATCCGTACAAAACACATAAACGCAATGTGGGCACCACGTAGAATTTTTTAATGTTAAACCCGTTAGTATGTAAAGTTACCGCTAGGCTTTAAAAGGTTAATTTGCTTTAAGAACACTTCTTTTCCTTAACTTCAGTGCAATAGCTTCTATTCTTTTTCTCTGTTTCATGCAACCCACAGTATTTGTTGCAGCTTCCATCTGGACTTCAGCTGCTCTTCTGTTAAGTCTGAGACGCCCTCTCCCCCAAAAAGGGTAGCGAGACATTTGAAATTACAGCTTATATCACATATCGTAAGGGGCGAAACGAATTCACAACCCTTCATTTTAATTGGATCTCACACTTGAGGTTGAATTCAGGCAGACCTTATTAACGACCCTTAAGACGTCCGATGTTACAGTGTATCTTGTACACAAGATTGGGTATTTATCGATATATCAGTTTTGGTAGCGAAGTGGGTATTCTATTGTATTGTAATGCGGTGCCTCTGTGTGGAATTGGATAACCCATTACAGAAATAATGTATTGGAGAGAAGGGGTTGATTCAACAAGCGAAGGGCTGTGGTTTGAGGTTTCAAGATTGGATGTACTGATACTAATTGTACAACCTGAACTAGCAGCAAGGCAGAAAAAGTATTGTGTTCCAAACACACAGTAGGACTGGGCCATGGCGGGAACTCCTATAATTTACTCTCAACCAAATGTTAAATTTTATTGTCTGTTTTCAAGATTGCCAAAGGCTTTGTTTGCGACAGACCTGTAATAAGCTTCAGGTGCCCTCCTTGATCTGCTATACACTGTAGACTGTAATATAGGGTGAGCTATACGTCCCTATACACCTCTGCTAGAATGGTGCTGCACTGTGCTTCAAAGCGCGGAAGTCCCACACATAAACCACGCTAAGTGGCATACATGACCTCTGCCAAACGCACGTGGGGGTCACTTAAAATATTTACAGACAAGGGTGCGCAAATGCCACGCGTCAGGTCGCCAGTCCGACTAAATTTTGTACGGTGGCGACTAAAATTTGAGGTTTCTTGCTTCATGTCACCCTTCTGGCGCGTATACTCTTCGGGTGGCTCTTAAGATTTTTGGAAAATTTGTGAACCCCTGTTTAGTGTATTGCTTATTCGGAATATTCGCTGCTGCCCTCCACATCTGGAAGCCGTTCCTCCATCCGCATACAACAACAACAACAACAACAACAACAACAACAACAACAACGACGACGACGACGACGACGACGACGACAACGACAACAACAACAACAACAACAACAACAACAACAACAACAACATTACAGTTCTGTGTATTTTAATCTTTATATTTTTCAATACCTACCAAATTACACGGCGTCATATTTCGTAAGAACACAATCCTGAGGCTCTCTGATTCCCACGACACGTTTACTGACTGGCCTGTCAGTCTCCAGCGTCACAAGCCCGTCTCTGAATTTTTACAAATATCTCCAACGCCGGCGCTTTTTAATTTCAAACGAATAGTCAACTTTTCTTCCGCACTGTTACGCTTTTTTTATTTCTTTTAAGATGTGGCTGAAAGAGGTTTATCTCTAATAGCCGACAAGCGATAATAGTCTAGTCAGATATTTGGAGGACGCCACGAAAGAAATCTGGAAGCTCATTATGCAACCGGTCAGGCCCAAAAGCAATTATACGCTATTAAAGAGTGTTTAATTCGGTCTAACAGAAATCTGACAGTTCTCAGAATCCTTTAAGAACGTATTTGTGTGTGTCTCCCGGTTCCACAATCTGAACACTAAGGCTATTAAAGGCTATTACCTTTACTGTGATAATTTTACTAGCGTCTTCTGTGACGCCAAATGAGCAGTTTGGGCATCTCCAAAGTTTATAAATGATCTTTAAAAGGGTAATAAAAAACTAATGAAATAGATTTTCCGTAATCTGTAGTGTGACACGCTGCCCTGCCATTTAACAGGCCCTCCTTTACAAACCACGTTAACTCGACGGCGCTACGCCTTTACAATCACTGACCTGTAATTAGCACATTCAACAAAACTCTTATACATTCATGACGGCTGAGGTCTATTTGCCACGCGTGCTACGTTCCTTGATTCATATTCCCATTAATTCATTGTTTTATGGCAATTATTGTCATTATTATTGCATACAGTAATATAGATATATTTAGTAAGCAAATCAAATGCTTGAAACACCTTTTACGCTAGTAACACGTTTAGTTCGAGTTACGGTTTTAATTACTTAGCTAATTTGTGTTCCAGTTTTGTTAAGCGGTGATACAAAATTATTTAGTAAGCAAACTATATCTTTGAAATAAATTTTACGCTAATAGCTAGAAAAACCGTACCAGTTTCTTAACCTTTTAAAGCCTAGCGGCTACTTTACGTAGCACCTGGTTTAAAGTTGAAAAATTCTACATTGCACTGATAGTGCCTTTTTTTATGAATCTCAGATTAAAGAGCAACGTTTACCTTATACACCATTAAGCGATTCGTTTTTACAACCGAGGTGCAGAGTGTTCACAGTGCGGTACGAGCTGAGTCCTTATATAAAACAGATTACTTTTCGTCTTCAAAGGGTTAACAATCGTCCTTAGGGCCCCAAGTACGCTACGTAGCATGAACGGGCCCGTGTATGGCTTGGCTTGGTTGTAGGTTCAAGGACTGTCCTGCGCAATTTACTGATAACACGCCATGTTAAACAGGTACAGTACCTGGAACCGCAAAAGGACCACGTATTTCTATCGCCACTATGTCCTTAAAAGTTCAACTTCAGATGTCTGTATGCTTGGTTGTATCGATACAAATTGTCCTAAGAATAATTCTCCTGAAGTATGGCAGATTCCTCCTGGTACACCCTGTATATCTCAACATGATACACGGCGTCACATACCATAAAACTGTTATCTTCGCACAATATTTATCTGTGAATGGGCATTCTGATGGTTATTTGAGTTGACTGGGGTGTTACGAGCGAGTCATGTTGATCTACTGACAGGCGGGAGAAGCCTATGCCACCCCCTTCCAAACTGAAATGAGGAAAAAAACTTCTTTTGTTGATGTTCTTGCGAAGATGAGTCTTTGGGGGCTTTACAGCAGTCTATTCTGTGGGGAGATAGGGGTGCATTTTTCGGAGGATCAAAGCCACGTCACTGTGGCGCCGTGATTGGCCTGACAATCGATCAGCAACTGGTTTCCAGAACACTGTGGTGATGCTGGCCACTCCACAAGTTTCTGCCACACAACGTAAACGTATTGACTGCCTGCCTGCCTGCCTGCCTGCCTGGGGAGTTACTTGCAGACCGTCTGTGAGCAGTATGAAGTATTCCGCCTCGAATTAGGAGTCAGGGAAAGCTATTCCTATACAGATCTGGACAGGCCCTTAGGCTTCCAGGAAGTTAAGGCTCCCACACTGCAAGAAAATCGGCAGATGAAGGTGATAACGTTGTCAGTCCTAAGCATTGGCCGCCTTTACCCTCCAAGAAATATTCCTGGTACTTATTTCTGTTAGAGGCTGAGTCGACTCCAGTGACCGAAAGGATTATGTCAATGAAAAATTCCAATGACACCATCGGGAATCGAACCCGCGACCTTCCGGTTTGTAGCTCAGTGCCTCAACCAACTGCCCCACTGCCTGCCACCCGAATTATGAATAGGTTACAAATATCGATGAGGAATATTTACGGAATAACTGTCCCTTCATATAGAGCTAAATATGTCCCTGTCTACGAAATTAAGGCGTATAGAGGGAGTATAGGTACAGCTCCACTCATTCTTAACCTTGGTACGAGATGGAGGTGAGCGGTCAACATCAAGCCACGGCCGATTTATCCCCGCGGAAAGAACTCCGGTTGTTTAATAGGAGGCTGTGTGAATTCCAAAGACGGTCTGGAGATTTTGGAGAAAAAACAAATCCATTGCCCCTACAGGTGCTCGAACCTCGGACAATCAATCCCCTAGCCTAGCCACTGTCCCCACTCCCACTGTCCCTGCACATCGCAGTAGTATTTTACAACTGATTTTAATGTTAAAATAGCACGTATTTCACACCTACCATATCTAAAGATGTGCAAGATGTCAAATTTCGGAAGATTATAATATTAAAAAGGTACCCATGTAAGAGCCCTAAATTCTTAAAATTCCTGCACTTTCGCCGACACATTTTATTTGTGGAGTTTGTCTTTTCTCAGCACAAACGATGTTTCTCTAAACATGATGTATGTAATGGAGATGTGATGTGTTTTCTGGCAGATAAGAACAGATAATAACATATTATTTTAAAAAGCTTTGCCTCATAGAGCATTCAAGGCAGGATAATATGCAAACAGGAAGAGAAAGAGACACGAAATTTTAAAAATTGTCCTTAGGGACTGGAATAGACACTTTGTCACGTACTATCAATGAATGTAGCTGAAAGGGAATAATTAAATAAACTAAGAAACCAACATAAAAAGCCAAGGTCTGCTGGGCTAAGATACAGATTTGAGATCTGATAGGTGGGTTACAATGTTTCGAAGAAATATGTTGCCTCTATATTCATGGTTGAAATACCCAGCTACCGAATTACAGGACGGGGCTGTAAACCATAAGAACATACAAGGTGGGCCAAAAGTAGGTATACAGTGTATAGTATAGCATTGATGGTTCTTCTCAGATATTGACATTTAGTTAGTTTAACATTTAAGTTAAGTTGTTTAACATTGTGATACTTAGTTGTTTAACACTGTTTAATCTCTTAAGTGCTCGAAATGTCCCCCATCAACGTTACAACGCTTGTGGGGGAGTATTAAACGCTTCTACCCATGCTGTGCGTACCCGCTCGGCATTTTCAGTTTTTCAATACTGCTTCAAAATCCACTTCCTTTGTTCTATACTTAAGTTCCCTGCCATCATTCACAATACCTGTAAAGAAAAAAAAATAATTACTGTATAGCTACTTTTGGTTCAACCTGTATATAACATGAACCCACATGCAAATGAAAATTCTCACATAACATAAGAAAGCAGACCTCAACAGTTGATACAGTATCGTGAAACACGTACAATGTTTTGGATTACAAGTTCACGCTCAGTGGGCTATGTAAAGTTGCACCTGTCCCCATTCTTCTTCCTATACCTGAATATGCGTAGGGACATGGAGGTTAAATTCCACAGATTCTAAATCTTGTAGTGCTTATAGTTAAGTGCGTTGTTTGACTCTTAATTCTCTGCGAAGTAGTCTCTGTTTCCCATCGTGTGAGGCCGTGTAAGCCTCAGCGGAGATGTGGAGGTGACGCCCCTACCGTGGTATTGAACCACGGCTATCCAACCCGCAGCCTGAGTGACAAGAGTAATGGCGTAATTTGTCAAGGTCACGCCACTCCACAGCTGCCTCAGTTTCGTAGGTACGAACGCTGGAACAAATGGGGAGAAAGTGCAGAAATTTGCGGGTCACGGTGGATAAAGCAAGGGCGCTCAGCTATTGGATAGCAAGCGAAGATTAGCATCAGGCGTGCACACTGTACGGCTTGCGGCCTGCACTTCGCCCCGCAGCAGGTTACCATGTGCCTGCCAGATTTGAGTTTAAACACAGCGAAGACTATGCGAACTGCTGTCTTCTGCGATGTGACGGGTCCCGAAGATGGACTATCTTCAGACTGCAAGGCTTCCGCTCAAATCCCCGTCTACGTGACTATATCAGCTATTCTATGTACATACGACACCCGCGGCTCAGTCCGTATAGTGACCAGACTATGGCGAGGTGGTCAGAGTTCGTCTCTCAGCAGGAACTAAGTGTCCAAACCGCCTCTGGCACTCACCCACCTTTGTATCCAATAAGAACCGGGGGGGGGGGGGGGGTAAAGTGGCTGAGGGCTTATGCTGGCCACTCACCTCTATCTAGTGGAAAGGTTACGAAGGGGTAAAGCTAAAATTTTTTCTATGGCATAGTGTTCATTTAAACCTTTAAAGACGAAGCGTATCTGTTTTATATAAGGACTCAGTGCGTACCGCGCTGTAAACACTCTCCACTTCGGTTATAAAAACCAGTCTCTTAATGTTTTATAAGGCAAAAGTTGCTGTTTGTTCTGAGATCCGTACAAAATACATAAACGCAATGTGGGCACCACGTAGAATTTTTTAATGTTAAACCTGGTGGTACGTAAAGTTACCGCTAGGCTTTAAAAGGGTTACGCACACGGACAATGTACAGTTTTCCCTGTAAAGAACTGCCCGGTATTTTAACGTCAGCACAGGACAGACCTACGGGATGATATTCATATCCATATCTGGAAAACCTGCAGGAAAAGAAACGAATTTCAAGACACAGATGTAGAGGGAAGGATAATACTAAACTGGATCTTCAATGAACTGGGACGGAACGGACTGGATTCATTTGACTCAGCATAGGGACCAGTGGCGGATTTTTCTTTAGGCGGTAATAAACCTTCCAGTTCCATCAAATACCAGGAATTTATTGGGCAACTGAAAGCTGTTTAAGGTCTCAAGAAGGACTCTGATCCGCTCAGCGAATTATTTAGTGAAGGATGGAAAGTATGTGAAGTAAAAAGACTGAAACGATCGACATTTCTGGGGCAAGTAAACACCCACAACAAGACAAGACATCTTGAGAGCACCAAGAGAAACAATTACGAACATAAAAGTGCATCGTTGTTGCCCAGAGATTTCTCAACACTGTCTGTTCTACCCCTCTGTTGCCCACCCCTGTCTTCAGGGTTACTTTCATCCTGTTACCTTAATTTTTTTCCTCCCCTTTCCCTACCCTGTTCTTGCGAATTAATTTACGGTGATGACATAGTGGGTATATGTGGGTCAAGAAGAGATTCCCCCCTGGCTACACCGTCCGTCCTTTTATTCTGTGGGAATCTGTTTCAAGGTTGAAGCCTTTCTGATACTCTCGATTGTTCAACTGCAGACATGTCTCTCTATAAGCCGCAGCCTTGAAGTCTTATTGTTTATGATAAAAGAGTATAATCACGGTGTTATCATCTCTGTAATCCTTGACGCCTTCGAGTCATGTAAAATTCATGCCATCACTTGGAAAGCTGCGGACCGTTGTGAAAGTAACCAAGATATTATAGTGTTGACAACGTCTGTACCAGACCGATGTGCCGCTGCTAACACGTAAGACAAGACATAAAGGCGGTTACAGGGTATTTTTATAAGAAGGATTTTTTACCACCCTAGCCGTTGTCCTTCTGGTAAAGCTGTCCTTTTGCGCCATTCAGCACCACACCATGAAGACCAGTGGGGTGTGTCAATACAACTCGTTCCGTAAATTTCTGTATTTGACGGAATATGGCACACAAGCATATCTAATGGGTATTTCAGTAGAAGCTGCCAGTGACAAAGCAGCTATTTACTAAAATCATTACAAGCGTTTCTGTGGTATTCACAATAATTTGCAAAACACATTTACACCGGACAATGTTTCACTCGCTGATTGTTGCTTCCAAACTTTAGATAACATTCAATCAGTCCTCTACAAGTAGAGAGTAATTTGGTTTCACTTGACAATCAAAAAGTGCAGCGCTAATGAAATGTGGACATACAGTAAGGGTACACGTTAAAGTATGTAATTACAAGTGTCTGGGGATCACCTTCAGTTTTCTTCTTTCTACCGCAGGATTACCAAGTCAAAAAAACTCTGAAAAGAAGAGAAAGTGAAGATTGTGTGTAGCCTGTACTGAACTGCGTGAAACAGGATTCCATTGGGAAAGAAAGTAAGAAGTGAAAAAAGTGACAGACAGACAGACAAGTAGGTGGGTAGGTGGGTAGACAGACAGACAGACAGACGGACGGACGGACGGACAGACGGACGGACAGATGGACGGATGGATGCATGGATGGATGGATGGATGCATGGATGGATGGATGGATGCATGGATGCATGGATGGATGGATGGATGGATGGATGGATGGATGGATGGATAGACAGACAGACAGACAGACAGACAGACAGGCAGGCAGGCAGGCAGGCAGGCAGGCAGGCAGGCAGGCAGGCAGGCAGGCAGGTAGGTGGGTAGACAGACACACGGACGGACGGACGGACGGACGGACGGACGGACAGATGGACGGATGGATGCATGGATGGATAGATGGATGGATGGATGGATAGATAGACAGACAGACAGATACAGATCTATACATACATAAATAAATACCCACACATACATACATACATACATACATACACACAGACAGACAGACAGACAGACAGACATACATACATACATACATACATACATACATACATACATACATACATACATACATACATACATACATACATACATACATACATACATACACACACACATACATAGACAAAGCACGCTAAACTTCAGTCAGGAAAACCATGTCGTGGCCGTTTATCGAACACAGTTTATTTCCAGGCCGGTACCGCTACGTTACCGCTACGTTACCGCTACGTTACCGCTACGTTAACCCGCTCCATATTTACTGAATTCAGAAGCTGAAGAAGCTGGAGCAATTTTCCCAACGTATCTAAAATCTAAACATTATCATGGGGCGCAGCTTTATAATTACCTTTCATTACTAGCTATATCCATTATAATACTAATTACTGTAAACTGCTGTACAGTCGCTGGATTCTTTACCACAACCCTCCAGTCTAGTGGGGTAGCTACAATCACCACTAAAAGAATTCCGCCTCTAAACTACCCCCAACAGCATCATTGTCATCTGACACCACTTTTGCTACCCGACAGGCTATTAAATTCTACACTGAATGAAAACAGATCTAATGCAGTGCATCCCAGCTTCAGCAGCTATTGTAACTGTGGATAGTAGGTCATTAGTCTGCTATTAAGAGAATCTTTTATTAAGAATATTTCGGTCATTATGAAGCAACGTCAAAGACTTCTGAGCTGCTTCAGTACCTGGATCTTTCATTTTTTCTTTCCATTTTTTATTCTTTAATGTATTTATTTTCCTTTCCGTGTTTAAAGCCACGAAGCAGTTTGGATCAAGCGATAATGGTTCTGTCTTCTATTTAGGTGGTGCCAAATTCCAGTTTCGATTTTGACACCGGTTATCCTGGAGCCATCGTGTTTTTCCGAAGGCTGCCCAGGCACGTGTTGGAATATATCCTCAAGCAGGGCACAACCGCTCCTTTCTACAGCTTTTCCAATTAATCATTCATTAATTTTAATAAGTGACACCCTGTTGTTTTGTAAACAATTATGAAAACATTCAAACACAACTACAATTACTGTGAAACAATAATGTTTTTTAATACGCCACAACTTTCGAAGTTAATGACCCATCATCGAGTTTTGTACAAAAATATAACAATACATAAAATAACACCACACTATAGGCTAGGAAAGGATTAAATTGCAGCATGAATATTAAACTGCAAAACTGTTCAAGCAGGGCTGACATCGCACACCAAGTATAACGTAAGTAATATCACCTGCTTCATTTTATATACCTTCATATTTATATGCAAAGCCCGATGGTGGTCCACTAGGGCCGAAACATGTAGCGAATTTGAAAACAAAATCGTATCGTATTCCTTACCTCTTCTACCTACTCACATTAGATGTCGAGGTTTTTTTGCTTTTTACTTGATCACACTCAGGCACACACCACAGTCGGCAGGACTCCTCTAGACGAGGGCTCGGCCCGTCGCAGAGACCTCTACCTGACAACACAAACACTCACAAGAGAAAAAAAATCCATGCCCCCGGTGGGATTCGAACCCACGATCCCAGCAAGCGCTTGGCCGCAGACCTACGCCTTAGACAGCGCGGCCACTGGCATCGGCTGAAAACAAAATGCTGTACAATAAACTGTGTTTGTGTTTACAGCGTTCTTAGTATATTGGCCACAAATCGTATTTTTTCAAGATGTCCTTCAATATACTGTTTATTGCTTGGCAATATATTAATTCCTAAGCGATCTCTATTCAGCATCTGAAAGGCAAATAGGCCAATTAGAAAACCGACTGAACGGAGACACGGCCTATGTAAGCAAAACGCCTTCATATGAAGTATACGCATGTAGCTCATCACTTCTAAGAAAACACACATTCCGAATGCTACTGTGGTAGCCTATATTTACTTAATCTACCTGGAAGTACATTTGTTCCTCCGCTTTTAAGGAGGGGCTGTAAGAGACGAATCCCAGAGTCTTTCACATCGCTAGGGGTCATTATAAGGTAGACTGGTCATCATCTTTCTGAGTTTCTGAGTTTCCCTTAAGGCTCTCTAAGGGTAAGTTTCATTTCATATTTTAATAAGCGTCTTTTTGGGGTAGCTCGACCACACACGCACACACGGAGGTGTGGCGGACGGTGGCCCCGTTTTACGCCAGTGGAGCAGGGTTGCAAGAGACAGACACGTCTGTCCAGGTGCAACACCCTCGGAGGATCACCATGGAGTGGCAAACAAGCCCTGTTTCTGGGTACCGCACTACTGGGTGGCCTAATGGTTTTGTTTGTCTCATAACGCATAATTTGTCAAGTGGTCATCGAAGGGTAATCACACCCCTGCGCTGCAGACCGTGTCCACTCTGCATACTCATCTTATGGCACTAATCTGTAAATTAAGTACAAACCGAGGCGCAAAAACTTGGGCAGGATGATTTTTTGTCGTCCATGTCAACCAGCTGCCGGTACGCCTATATCAGACTATCGTCGAAGGGTAAGGAGCTTAATGAAAGACAACTTGGGAGGGATTTGGAAGGAAGCAGTCGCTGCCTTATCGAGGTAATATCCTGGTACATTCCTGGAAGCACTGAAGAAAACCACAAAAATCTTATTAGGCTCGCAGGTACACCGACATAGATTCGAACCGGGTACGTGTATGTTCTCAAGACAAGTAAAAGGTAAAGTCGTCCCTGTCCACGTCAAAAACTCATATAGGGGGAGTAGAGTTATAGCTCCACTCATTAATGGCGTCGGCGCTAATTGGAGGTGAAAGGTCAACATCACGCCCCGGCCGCTTTACGCGCGTTAAAGAACGTCGGTACTCACTGACTGGACGGCTCGTTTGGCTGCACAGCCGGTCTGGATGTTTTTGGGGGAAGAGAAAATTATCTTGCTCTACCGGAATTCAAAACCCGGATCATCCAGACCGTAGCCTGTTTACTATACCGACTGAGCTGTCCCGGCTTCTCCTCGTTAGTGCTGCATGAACGTCGCCCTCAGCTACATTATTAAATTCACCTTCAACCAGGCTTGCTCAGCATTTTATCTTTTGTGGGCAACTTCGGCAAAATTTGGTCTGAATGCAGGCAAAGTGCAATGTAACACACAGAATTAAAAAAAAAAAACGAATAAGTGCACTTATATCTACAATGTTACCTCTATATTTTTCTATACATAATGTGCAATAAAAATAGTGTACTGATAACAAAAGGAAAACTTTATAAAAACTATAAATACACATTATGGTCACAACAACGAGAATCTCAGAGCTGAAATAAGTCTGAAAATGAAGAGATCAAACCAATAATAAAGACAAGCGGCTAGCCTCACGCTCCAGTCGCTTTACTCCACACAAATATAACTATTCAGTACAGCACGAGTGGGCCCCAAAACCTTTAAGAACATGGTTGTGTCTTCTTCTTTCGAAGCCCCGTCCCGCAATGACCGTACGGCGCCCCGATAGGTCAATGTTTAACCTTTGAAAGACGAAGCGTATCTATTTTATATAAAGACTCAGTGCGTACCGCGCTGTAAACACTCTCCACTTCGGTTATAAAAACCAGTCTCTTAATGTTTTATAAGGCAAAAGTTTCTGCTTGTTCTGAGATCCGTGCAAAACACATAAACGCAATGTGGGAACCATGTAGAATATTTTAATGTTGAACCTGGTGGTACGTAAAGTTACCGCTAGGCTTTAAAAGGTTAAGTGTTAAAGGAAAGTATTTGGACATAAAGAGGAATAAACAATCGGACAGAGAAAATTATGCAATGAAGATATTTGTAATTTGCACTTAAACACTTCTGGTGACACGATCTTTTTTTTGGACCTTGTCCCTCGTGTAGTTTTTAATAAAGCACCATGTTTCGGAAGCCGTCTCTGCTTCCGCCTTCAGGCAAGGAAACCAACAAATCTGGTGGACCCCTTAGATACAGTTATTCTCAGTCCTTGAGCACCATAGATCGGTAAACTTTTAAAGACACGCACGTGAGAACAGATCCTGTCCAAGGGTAGTAACAGGCAAATGGTTATTAAAGGATAAAAATTAACCAGAAGACTCATAAAGTAAAACCTGGACCAACCACAAATTAAAAACCATGAAAAGAGCTACGAAGTCAGACTGTGCAGACCACAGACACAGCACAAAAACCAGAACACACACACACATTTAAAACTATAGACTTGAATTAAACACTTTTAGGATGAGAATGACAGAAACAATCTGGATTGAACGTGCTAACAAAATGCAAAGGCACAGCCTGCCCTAGTGGAAAGTTACAACCCGCATGGACCGAGGAATCCACGAGAACTTGATGACACTGCTGGACAAATCAGGCCGCAACTCTTCAACAGGTAACCTAACTCCCTGATAGCCAGTTGATGATGATGATGATGATGATGATGATTGTGAAATAAATTAGTATATAGGCGGAACATGTAGCACGCATAGGATAAGTAATAATTGCACACAAAATTCTGTAGGAAAACCTGAAATGATAACACCATTTGGAAAAAGTAGGGTGTAAATGTGAGGATAATATTAAAATCGGTCTTAAAGAAGCAGTTTAGAAGTCTGTGGGTTATAATGTCTCTCGTAATAGGGTCCAGCGACGGTCTGTATGTACACAGTAATTAAATTTAGAGCTGGCCCGTCTACTGGCTGGTGTGTTTTTGTACGCGGGTATTAAATTTCTGAATATTATTTCGATGGGTTTAAAAAACACGTTATTGAAGGAAAGATAGAGGGAAGGATATAAGTGACGGGAAGACGAGGAAGAAGACGTAAGCAGCTAGTGGATAACCCTACGGAAAAGAGAGAGAGAGAGAATACCGGAAATTGAAAGAGGACGAACTAGATCACATTCTGCACGGTACTTGCTTTGGAGGAGGCTATGGACCTGTCGCAAGACTACGGAATGAATGAATGAATGAATGAATGAATGAGTGAGTGAATGAATGAATGAATGAATGAATGAATGAATGAATGAATGAATGAATGAATGAACGGGTTGCAAAACCTTAAGTCGATATATTTCTTCCGTACCAAAGCGTATCTTTGTACTAAAATGGGACAACCTTATCTAATTAAGTGGTGGCACATCGTGATTTCCAGAGTGCATATTCCTGCGTGGCTCGGACTGCAATTATTCGTTTGTGAAGGTGACGTTCAAACTGAGGTAGCACAGAGGTTTGTTTACACGCCGTGCCAGTCGCCGATAAAGCATTAGCAGCTAAAGAAAGGTCTCCAGTTGGTGTCGTATGTAAACATGTGACGTAACTTAACGCTGGCCAGCACTGTACCGGGGTACCGCCAGGTGTATCCGCTCTGTCGCGTGGGACCCCACACAGTCGCGTGGCCAACGGGTGGCCTTACTCGGCGCAAGACGCCGACCGTTCCAGCCAGCCGTCATGGAGGTGGCGGCATCCCACCGTACCGTTTGATGCTGAGGTAGACCACCGTGCAGGGATCACCATATTCTCTTTTGTTTGCTCTGCCACTACTTGGGAGGCCAGGGTGCCCCCGGCCCCTGTGCTTCACTTCCGTAGGAGAAATTTCGGGGGTTCCGCCCGATTAAACACACGCCTTAGTACGTCTTCATTAGATCTCCATTAAACGGGATAAAATTTCCTTTGGACATCTTTCCTCCTTCGTTTCTGATGCAAATTATATCCCGTCTTCAGATCTTTCTTTGTTGTTGTCTTTCTGCTGTTTTCCTACCTTCTTTCCGTCTTCATATTATTCTAATTTATTAAAATTCTTAACTTTTGATTAGGAAAATTGTGTTAAATAACTTCAAATTTGGATTTTGTATAAAGTAAGGTTTACATCTGATCAAAATTAAATTACACGCTTACCTTTTGATACTGACAAGGAATACTAAATTTCTTCGAAATTTATTCAATAACATCGGCAGTGAACCATTCGGATGGACAGACACAACTTCTCCATAATGTACTCGTAGCGGTCATGTCGTGCGTTTTATGCAAAGGAAGCACGCACTAATCACTACGCTTTGACAGGTAGGCTACTGTTCGTAACAAAGGTAATGGCCTAGAAACCTAATGTACTACACATTTCCAGTGTGGTCTAAATTTTATTTCAAAGAAAGGATGAAACCCGTTTTTTGTCACCAGAATCTGTTTTGGACCAAGTCAAAGCAAACAGTCCCCCAAGAAGCACACTGCGACAATCAAAAATCCCCTAGTCAAAACTTGACACTGCCCTTTATGACGTCAGAATGCCTTTGACTTCTACGCGGAGGACTGAACTCTGGTTATAACGACACTGTAAACAAAAACAGAGAGATTTATTCCAGTCTTGCAACACTAAATTATCATCAAGAATGCACAGGCTTCAGTGATTCGGATTGTTCGCGTTCATTAAGCTTTGACAAGAAAATTGTAAAAGAGGAAGAGGCAAGTAGGAGGATAAATTTACTGCGTTTGTTCTATGAAAATGTACACAGACGGTCAACATGCGAAACGGCTGTGAAATTTAAAACCTGTCAGCTTGGAATATACCTTACAAGACGCCGATACGTACATTAACTTGGCAAACAAAGAAACTGCATCTGAATATTTAACATAATTTAAATTAAACAACGACTTCCCTTCTTGCAATGTCTATGCAGGCTAACGTGCTTTGTACCAAGTTAATTAGTCTTAAACAACCCCCCCCCCCCAAAAAAAAGATGATTAATTACCCTCAGTCCAGTTCTGGTATTTTTGCGCGTTGGCTACCAAAGTTAACGGAATGCTTCCCTCAGCTTTGCCGTGGCCGAATGTCAGCCTCTCCGCACTTGTAACTTGACAAACGCTGAACGGAATTCGTGACATTTGACATTTCGGAGCTTAATTAAAATTGTTTGTCACATTCCAATTTTAGTTCAAATACGACAACAATAAACAGACACTTTACGTACAGGCCTACACGTTTTCTTGTTTTCCTTGTTCTTTTTTCTTTTTCTTTCCCCGTCAAATATTTATCGAAACGAAAAATATTTCAGAGAAAAGTTGTACAGAGAAAATCAAACAGATGTTTTGTGCTGGCACATATTTCTATGCATCTTAAAAGCGCAGGGAGTTAAGAAGGAGAAGCGAGTGACCCACAGTCGCTATAGGCCTGTTGCACGTACCTTCCCGAACTTGCATATTCAAATATTTAAAAATATCTCCCGACAACACTCGAAGATTACCGAAGTCTGTTATCTACCTGCAATTAAAATAGTTGTAACCGTGATGCGCTGGTCAAACAGAAATTGTCTTTCGCTCAGCATTGTTGCTTTATCGCATACGAAATCTGCATTCATCAAGAATTTAGAGCCTGTTAATTTCCGCTGCAAATCCAATTACCGTATCCAACGCAAAGCTTCGAAGCGGCGACTTCCACCTTGTAATAAAACCCCGCACTTTCTAAAAATATTTATCGACACATAACAAGGCTTTTGTCCCGAAATTCTAGCGATTTCTCTTCTAAAATCTTCCTTCAATTTTTCCAATTAAAATACATTGCCAAGTAGTTAGTTCTTCTTCTTCTGTTAATTCCCGTAAAAATAGTCTCCGATATAAGTTAATGTAAAGGGAAGAACTCCTTTAGGCTTTTTCTTGTTTTCCTCTCGGTTACCCCAGGAAGAGTCACGGAACAGGACTGGATAGGACACGAGGTTCCGCTTAGATTAGCTGCGTACCTCAAAATGCCTACCGAAAGCAAGGGCATGACACAGCGCACAGAAAATAACACAAACGGTACGTGAAGAAGGAGAACATGTGATAAACACGCTACATACATCAGGTTAAATGTCATTCCTTACATGACGTACTGTGGACTGGATGACCGGGGTTCGATTCTCTACCTCTGCACGCATTCACTTGCTTCGGCACCGCGAAGGCACGGCCCCACGGCCCACGAAGCCTCGGTGTTAATGAGGCTGGAACGTGACGCTAAACATATCATTCTAGGGTCGAGATCTAGAATGCATGGAAATTTATACATCACGCAGCATCCACGTCTTTAGATAATGAGATTCTTATAGTTTTTGTACCTTTTTCTTCCACAATAAACATAACAAGAGAATTATAAGAGATTACCGCATGAAAGGAAGAGCGGTGATTACGACAGAACACGATTAATGGTCTGTTGAAGATAAACAAAGAAAGAAGCAGATAAAAAGTAGAGCAACAATAAAAAGAAAAAGTATGTAAAATAACAAGATTATAAAATGAAATGAAATAAACCAAAGAGGACATTAAAAACTGGAACATGACGTGTTTACGGTCGCACTTGCTGCTCTCCACTGGTCCGTGATCCGTGACAGGAAGGCGGGGCGCATGCGCGTGGTATTGCAGACCTGTTTTTAGCCTACAGAATCAGGCGTTTGTTGCCTTTAATGCCTTCTGACACAAATGACACATTTTCAAGTGGCTTGTTATGGACATCATAAAACTCGAGGTCATAGTATATTTGAAATTTTAATTCCCTGCTTCCAATAATGTTAACATGGAGGTCGTGCGAATCTGTATCTTGGCAGAGATGGTAACTACACTCAGTGTGACGGTCTTACATTCTCTGTCATAACAAAAGTAAAGTCGTCGACTTCAAGCCATGAAGGTGTGTGTGGGAGTGGAGTGGACATACCAAGGCTGTCAAAGACTGCTGCACAGTTATTATACCGACCACGCTGTCCTGGTTCCTTTGTGCTGCAACACATTAACCCTTCAAAGACGAAGCGTGTCTGTTTCATATAAGGACTCAGTGCGTACCGCGCTGTAAACACTCTCCACTTCGGTTATAAAAACCAACCTCTTAATGTTTTATAAGGCAAAAGCTGCTGTTTGTTCTGAGATCCGTACAAAACACATAAACGCAATGTGGGCACCACGTACAATTTTTTAATGTTAAACCTGGTTGTATGTAAAGTTACCGCTAGGCTTTAAAAGGTTTAAAAAAAAAAAAGAAAAAAAAAAGGACTAGCAAATTTTGTCCAGGCAGTCTTTTGTATCAGTCAATATGTTTGTGACGCAAAATACACACTTAGATTCCAAAATTCATGGTAAATGTGACGACAAAAAAATGTAATCTAGTTATGATAACTTTGTGTGTACATATACCATAAAACCCCCACACAACCTGTAAGAACCATTTCTGGTGCAATCGCGACGAATAGTTCGAAAAATGCACCAACTAGCTTCGGCACGACTGTCCTATTTTTCTGCATGGGGGAACTAGGGAACGACTGAACGGATATTAAAGAAATATCAAACTGGAGACAATTTGGTTAAAATCGGACAAAATCACGGACACTTTTGCACTAAGACCTACGTTCACATGAGTTTGTGTTGCGTTAATTATTTAAGGAGAAAATTCACACACACACACACACACACACACACACACACACACACACACACACACACACACACACACACACTCACATATTTCATCTTAAGTAGATGCTTTCTGTTAAGTCTTATGGTTTTCGAGCTAATTAAAGACAAAGGACAGAAGAGNCACACACACACACACACACACACACACACACACACACACACACACACACACACACACACACACATACACATATTTCATCTTAAGTAGATGCTTTCTGTTAAGTCTTATGGTTTTCGAGCTAATTAAAGACAAAGGACAGAAGAGACTAGAAGCGTTACGTAATGCGGACCTTTACAAGCACGTCATATTTCTTCAACTAAAACTACAAAAGTCAGACTTTTGAGGTTATGTCTAGTAAAGTTAATGCATTCTGAGTCTGCTGAGAACAGAAAACAAACACGAGAATCTGCACTTCGAAATTTTAAATTACTATTAGTGTCACATTAGTGTTACAAAATCAAGGAAGATGAGATGGGCTGGGCATGAGGCACGTGTGCGGGAGACTAGAAATGCATACAGGGTTTTGGTAGGGAACACTGAAGGAAATCGACCACTTGGAAGACACAGTCGTAGAAGGAAGGATAATACTAATTTGATCTTAAAGATATGGGAGGGGAGCTGGGGACAGTACAGACACGATAGGGACCAAGATGCGAGCAGGACTACCAGTCAATCGAGCTTCGATTTCCGCTGCAGAAAAGAGATATCTCTTCCCCTAATATTTCAGACCGCTCTGTGTTCCACCAGGCTTCCTGGTGAACAGTCTTTCCCGGGGGTAGGGCGGCCGAAGAGCGACGCTGACTACTAAGTCAATCTAGTGCAGAGGTTAAGCATACGTGGTACTATACTTCCTCTCCCCCATACGCCGTCATGGTGTGGTTCTTAATTACTCATTGAAACTTTAGGTCCTCTCTGTTTAACTACCTGTACGGTTTATTTAAAGACAGGGTCAATGACCCGGAATTACAGCTTCGAACTGTAGGAAGATTAGTGGCTAGCGAACAGGTAATTACATGGATGGAAGTGACCGTGGCATAATTTAAGGCATTATCCAGGAGACTGCCTGGACGAACTGAGAAAAACCATGAATACTCTGTCAGAAGAGTCGATGACCCGTCCAAGATTCGAACCGGACATAGGACCGGCTTGCTCCGCCGCAACTGACTCTGTAGGCTTCTTCAAGCCATCGCGTGTAGCCTAATAAATAAATGCCATTGCTGACAGCTGTTAAAGATTCTGCGTCTGGCCTTAATTACTGCAACGCTCATCAGCTTTCAGACACGACTTTGTTTCGCCCACAGATTCTGGTCTGTTATTTTCTTACTAACGGATATTACTTCGACACTTCCATCGGCTCCTTCTATTCACGTTATTAAGCCTGGGGCCCACACACGAAGCCACAATGTACTGCGCTAACAACACGTCCTCCTGCAGTTTCTGTTCCTAGCCTGGTGGTCAGCTATCGCAGTACATGCCTTCGCATGGCCACCAGGAACTGCTCCTTCTGCAATAACGGGTATTAGACAAAATGTGCGTAATCAAATTCAATTTGAGAATAAATGACACGTCATATGTCTACACTACAGCTTTGGTGGGTTAGGGAGAAGAAAACTCGCCACAGTGTTTCAAAAATTAATTATTAGTGGGAAAGCAAAATTTTGAGTGTCCCTAGTTTCAAAACTTTGTATTATTCACACCGTGCACGATCATTAAGACAGTATAAGTTCATACCAACTAATGCACTGTTATTATTGTAAAAGTTCTTACATTATAAAACTTTGATCCAACATGTTTCGATCCCTATTGGGATCATCTTCAGGGATACGTTCACACGGAAACATCTGACTCCTAAACACACAGTGAAAAACAAACATCTATATCTGAACTGCATAAAAATCATATGTTTTATACACGTCTGATAACAAGATATTGCCAATCTGTATACGTAATTTTGGTTTTTAAACGTATTCCTGAAGATGATCCCAATAGAGATCGAAACATGTTGGATCAAAGTTTTGTATTATAAGAACATTTTTAATAATAACAGTGCGTTAGTTGGTGTGAACTTGTACTTCCCTAGTTTTACTTACTTAATAGAAAAGGTACGAGTCACAGCATAAGAGAGAGCAGAGGCCAACAAGCCGGGAACCGGTCATAGTATGCTAACTTACATGTCTTCAAAAACTAAGTCGTTAGCAGAAACACGAAGTGTAAGATTTACACAACACTAGTACGCCCTGCTGTAAACATATGGAGCAGAAACACGGTCGCTGGCAGTGGCAGACGATAATAGCCTTAGATCCTTTGAAAGAAGAATACCAATAAAAATTTTCCGACCTGTATGGGACAGAGGTGAACGGAGAATATGCCATAATGCAAAATTAAATGGACTGATCAAAGGACGTGACATTGTACGGTTCGTCAAAGCACAGAGGAGAAGATGGCTAGGGCATGTGGAGAGAATATCGGAGGAACGGATGCCTAAAAGAATGTTGAAGGGGAGATTACTCTCCAGAAGAAGGAAGGGACGACAACGTACAAGATGGTTGGACGGTGTGGCAACGGACCCTGTGGTGCGGGTTACAGGCTGGAGAGGAACAGTAGAGGACAGGGAAGCCTGGAGAGGCGTTGTGAAGGAAGCCAAAGCCCACCAAGGGCTGTAGTGCTGCTGACGATAATGACGCTTCCAAAACCAACCCTTCGTAAAAAGCACTTCGTTGTAGTAATAAACTCTACGATTTGTATTCGTGACTTCGACTGCCGTGAAGATGGAGGCATCAAGCACGTCCGAAACGTCCGTAACAAAATATCAATTAGAACTGCGTAATTTCTCAGAAAGCTGTAAGTTTAAGCCTGTAGGCTGGACTGGTTATGTACACCCATCGAGCTGGGGTCACAACCAAAGAGGGCAGTTCTTGTTTTCTGCATATTTCCACCTTACAGGTATCGGGAAGGCCGTGGCTGAGTTTTAACTGAAATCGACACAGAGCTACATCCGGCTTGTAAATGTACATGTCCTCCGAGGAACGAGTGGTTCGAACATTGCGGTCAGTAACGGTTGTTTGGCAGTGCCGATGCCTGTCATGAAGACAATGCAATGCACTGCTGGGAGTTGGCCAGCCACGACCGTCCTCACCACAAGAAGGTGAACTGGCGCTTGGATGTAAGACACGTGACAGGTCGAGCAATGACAAACCCTGTGAACGGAATTATTCTTGACCAGCCAATGATAGCTGGCCAAGATATGTCATGCCTTTTTATTTTATAATGTTTTGCAAATTAATCTGTTAACTACTGGTTCCACATTGAAGATGGAGGCAGATCATTACTACGAAACATCAGTAAATTTGTCCCAGGATACAGAGAGTCACATCTGCTAAGACAGTAATACTGGTGTTCATTGCCATGAAAATATGAAACGCCACAAAAAAAAAAAGCCTCAAGTTTTTTCGGGAATCAAACCTCGGTCTCCGAGCCCGGAGTTGTCAGATTTACTGACATTCGACCTCTGATGCACGACATTCGTCTGATTTATAAATAGAGATTCTGTTTCTGCCTCTCCAGCATAAACAGCAACCAACTGAGGAAGGCAATAACGGCTGTTTATGCTGAGGTTATCCCTGTCCAAGACATGAAGGCATATAGCGGAAGAAGAGGTACAGCTCCACTCATTCTTAACCTCGACACTACATAGAGGCGAGTGGTTACCTTCACGCCATGGCCGCTATACGCCGGGAAACAACCACCGTACCCATCTGCTAGGGGTACGGGTTGGCCCCAGAGCCGGCTCGGATAAGAGAAAAATCTCTTGCCCTTACCGGGATTCAAACCCCGGACCGTCCAGCGCGTAAGTTAGTGCCCGTATTGACTGAGACGCCGATCCCAGTGGCCGCGCGGTCTAAGGCGTAAGTCTGCGGTCGAGCGCTTGCTGGGATCGTCGGTTCGAATCCCACCGGGGGCATGGATATCTGTCTCTTGTGAGTGTTTGTGTTGTCAGGTAGAGGTCTCTGCGACAGGCCGATCCCTCGTCCAGAGGAGTCCTACCAAATGTGGTGTGTGTCTGAGTGTGACCAAGTGAAAATCAACAACCTCGACACCTACTGTGAACAAGTAGGTAGGAGAGGTACGGACTACGAAAAAAATTGACTGAGACATCGCCGCTCTTTCTACTCTGAGGATTATCAAAACGTCATAAATATACAGTGTGAGCAGTACGCAGGCTTTGTTTAAAACACTGGTTCTCAACATTTTTTGTGCCATGGAGCGCCTGGTGAAACCTACAGACCCCAATGCATAAAATAAAATACAGAGATGCAAAATCTGTATTATAGATGGCATTACAAAGTAATACTACACGATTAATGTGTTCCATGTCCGTGCACTATATCATACAAAAACACTAATCACCAACAAATGCACAGAGATAGTTTTATCATCAATCGTAACACACTCCTACATGTTTCGACACTGCAGGGTCATCTTCAGGGAGAACTTTTCGTTACCGTTACACTAGGGTTGCACTCTACAGTTGAGTGAGAATGTGCTGTTGACTGTGTACTGCGTTGTTTTCGGAGGCGTGAACTCCTGCCTACATTCATTATTGAATGAAAATCTGAATTTCAGTTAGACGTTAGTGAAAATAAATTTGTAATTTTTTCCCATCCAACTTCATGGACCCCCTGAAATCTTGGACCACAGGTTAACAACCACTGGTTTAAAAGGTAATTCAGCTTTACGCACATAATAAAAATTGCACTTCGAAAAGTTAAATCTCTCTTCAGCAGAGGTACATCTGACCTCTGACTGTAGACAGGGCTTGTGGGAATAACGAAATGCTTCTTACATGACCCGAGCCATCCTCTACATTTGGGAAGGCAGTGTAGAGCAGGTCTGACGCAGCTGGTCGGCCACTAACACCCATTGTCATGTGTCTCGCCATAAATAAACAAGTTACAAACAAAGGAACATCGGCACGCGCAACACGGCTTTGTCCACACAGCATCTTCCCCGAGTGTAAGGTCACATAAAGAAGTCGCTTCCATAGCAACGCCGTTCCAACGAAGCGCATGAACTGGAATGGAAGGATTGTTGCAACGTCGGTTCAGAACGTCCCCCAGATTGTATCATACAAAAGTAAACTTAGCTCTGTGCACGACATGAAAACGTATGAGGAAGCGGAAGCATAGCTCAATTCATTCTTAATTTCGGCACTAGATGTGGGTGAGTAGTCAAGTTAACGCTCCCGCCGCTTTACCCCTGGTGAAAGAGTCCCCGTACCCCATTGAATATGAGGCTGGTTGCGACCCAAAAACAATATGGAAGCTTTGCAGAAGAGACAAAATAAATTTCTTGCCCCTGCCCGCAATCGAACCGTGATTCCCCTGACGTCCAGTCCATGAGCGTTATGTTCCGCCTGCTCTATAATCGAGGAAGCAGCTCTGTACAGTGAGATTATTTCCATTATGTCCCTGGCGTTGGGTCAGCGAGGCTGAACAGACGTCAGGAAAATCAAAAGTTTGCAGGAAGCCATATATGCTCATGTGCAATATCATTGATCTGCATTTGGAATTTTCCATCGTTACTGATTACACAAACCCGACGTTTCGAAAACAGGCTTTTTCCTTTTTAAAATTTCAATTTACATGTCTCATTTTATATAATTATGCTTATATTCAAAGCTTCGTTCCACAGTCCGCAAAAGCTGGCGGCACACCAGTTGATAACCCTTGGCACAAGTTATTTCCCCTGTTTTGTTCATGTCTGCTGCACAATGCCCTTTGCACAGAAGCACCAGCGACACTATCAATCGTGCGCGCGCGCAGTCACCAGCAGCAGATGGCAACACCTTTTAAGGAAAGCTGATGCTGCCCAAAAATTACAGGGCGGCGCCCCATTACAATCGCGTGGGCGAACACGCCCGATTTGCAGCAGCTTGTTGTGCAACCGAAGAAACTCCTCCACATTTCTTATGCAATTATGGCAGACATTTCTGTCTGTTGATTTGGTTACATGTGCGCGCGCGTCTTTCTCCCTGAACCCAGTTAGGATCATTATGCTGACTGCTGGTATGGCGTATCTCTTCCCTGTTTGATGCCAATCTACATAAAAAAAGCTGCATATCAATAAGTTCTTTTGTTGCTCCAGTGACGTCTGGTGGCTTAACAAGACATCTGGTGCTGTGCGTTTTCAAGGTAGCCCTTCAGTTCTTAACTTGTGTGTGGTTTTCACAGGGACAACCCTTATTTCTGACAACCTTTTAAACTGAACTTTCGGTATTTCATGTTTCAAAATAACTAACAGCACCCCATTTTCATGAGTTTCTCTGGATAAAGTCATGTCTCATTATTTGGGTTCGACACATAAAGAAAGGGGGCGAGCGGTGGCCAGTTGGTTGGGACACTGCGCCACAAGACGGGTTCGATTCCTGGTAGGGTGTTTGGGAAAATTTCAAGTGCCCAGTTCCATTCGTCCGCATTCCGTAGCCCCGGGTTCAACTCAGCCTCTAACAGAAATGAGCACATAGGCATTTCCTTTGGGGGTATAAAGTGCGGCCGGCGCGTAGAGCTGACAGCTCTGCCGTCCCAATTGTGCCGAATGTCAAATGACTGTTGCGAGCCCAACATCACAATCCTCCCCCCCCCCCCGAGTATTCATGCCTTGTTACGGTAAAGCTTTACCTTTACATATAAACGAAACCTGTAATCATCAGCATCAGTCTACAGGGTCTTGCTTTCAACACCGCAACGAGCACCGCAGCTTTATCGCAAAGAAAGCCTGTATCCACTGGGACATCCCGTATCAGCTGCGATGCTCGAGACAGCAATAAAAGAAACACAGTGGCACCGGTACCAGTGGTTTGCCATGCCAGAATCCACTGCATCTGCAGCCGAGAAATTGGGGATAGGGGGCGGGCCGGGGGCCACTAAACAGGCAAATGTTACAGTCCTTGAAAAGATAAACAGACCTTGCTCAATGTTTTATGTAAATAACAATCACCACAAACCGTCAGCACAATTCCTTATTAAAAACTTCATGCAATATATTTTTAACCGTTTAAAGTCCAGTGGTTACTTTATTACCATCACGTTTAACATAAAAAAAATTCTACGTTGTTCTCATAAAATGCGTTCGTGTGTTTTATTTGGATGTCAGAACCAACCTCCCCTCTAATTTCTTTTTACACCTGCGTGGACCTGCTACTGCTCTGAGCAGAAAATTTTTACACGATCTGACGACTGCGCGGTACTGTAAAAGTTTTTTTGTAATACACATAATAAGAAAATTTACAATTAAAATTGAAAAATCCCAGCTGCGCGGCAACAATTCTGTGTGCGCAGCAGCATTTCAGTTACTGCGCTGCCGCGCACCCGCGCAGCTCAGAGGTAACACTGGTCAGAACAGACAATTATTTCCCTATACAGTATCAACCGATCGGTTTTTATAACCATACGGAGTGTGTTTACTGCGCGGTACGAACTGTATCTCTAAATGTAATTCAGGTTAACTGTCGTTTTTAAAGTGTTAATAAATAGTTGAGTTTAGAGTCTTTAGCAATTACCGTGTTTTCATATAGATATTTAAATACACCGACTCCTTTAGTAGCTCTGAATGTTATTACCATGTAGCTTTGAACTGGTTGTGTTGTCATTTTCGTGCCCCCGTTAACTAAACATGGAAGGAAAGGTACGGTCTTGGGATATAAAAGGTTTTCAGGGTTGGAACCAGTATCATCGTGCTATCAGAGACGGGAAGATAAAATATGCGTAGCGACGGCTAAATGTGCCTGTCTGACGTCTGATAAAGACCAGAATAAATTGAGTATAACGAACAGAAAAGCGTCAGGACTTAAGAATTCCAAGACAAAAGTGCTGTGTTGTGTACCAGCAAACATGTCTCGACTTTAAACAAAACTGTCTCAAGCATTTAACGAATTTAATCTGGTTTTATTTGAGTATATCACTTCGGTTTGTTATTGTCGTTTCCAAGAATTTCCGTGTATTTTCGTTGGCGACACTGCATACAACGATCAGGCAATTTAGAAATCGTAGAAGACAATCTTTACGTCAGGAACATCTGAGTTTGGACCTAAAAGGTAATCAACGATAAAAGAATGTGAAGGTGTACAAAAAGAATTAAATTTTTCACCACAAATCTCTGCCAATTGGCAAGTCAAGAGCCTTGGTTCTACACAACAGTCACGTGCAAGCCACAAAAATTACCACCTCGAAAGTAACGCGTTTAATTGGAATTTGTTTTGGTAAGCAGTACTGGTGTACGCAAGTCCAATTAATTGATTCCAGTTCCTTCCCAGCTTTTGCAGATTGAAATCTAAGGGACAGACACGAATTCATGCACCGTCAAACGTGGTTACTAATAAAAAGAGGACGCCATTTATGACGGCAATCATCGTGACGCACTGTTCCAAAAACCGTAAAATATGAACAAGGCCTAAATCTATGAACATGTTCTGCAGTAACTACAGACAGACACAAAAGATTCACGTTTGCAAAACACCACTTTCTGGTATCTCTTGACCACGGTTTCTCACACTGTAGTCCGCGTCCCCCTACAGGCAAACCAACCACTGTTGATTGTAAGCGAAATATAAACACCACAATGTACGTATAAACGTATTACTGAGGCGAGTTAGCGTAACCATTTTTGCCGTAGGAAAGCAATAAGTATGTAATATTACGAGTTCGTGTCTGTATTCTTGCCTAGTTACCCGACATGCAATACGCATGCGCCGTATTACATTGTCATTTGTAGCCTGTCTGGCTGTATCACATTGTTCACAAAGGGCAGGACTTTCAGGAAAAAGTTATTGGATATAAAATGCGTGTTTGGATATTCTCTACAGCTTTGGTCTGAAACATTTTTCATTACAAGAACAATACAGCGATATGTTATCATAAATGTCCATAGGTCTTCACGAAAAGCACCCGTTATGCTGGTCAGATTCTAACGAAAACTGAATTTTCTCGACAGGTCTTCGAAAAGTAGGCCTACTCAAACATCGAATTTCATGAAAATCCGCCCCATGGGAGGCGAGTTGTTCCGTGTCCGGAAAGGATATTATACAGCCAGTTCTACGCCATGCAGTGCCTCTGGCTGCACTCGCGCAAGGAGAGGGCAACAGAGCCGCCTGCATACGCAAGACTGCGATGAGCACACACGAAAGTCACGTGCCAACTGATACATATTCGCATTACGCAATTTGCGTCTAGGCCTGCTGAACCTGTTTTTTTCCATCGGAGTTCGGTGTGTGTGTGTGTGTCGTGGGGAAGCAACGGTGGGCGGGGGGTGGGGGGATCTCGAAACAGCTGCTCCGGGAAAACAAACAAACCCATTTTTTCAGGGAATTACTAACGTCTTTGCATACAAGCGAAGTAACGTCGCAGTCACGCCTGTAACATTCGCATAGTTTGAAGGGCATGTCACATCGTGCTACATATGTAGCTCACCATATGCCGTGGCACAATGCGATGAAGACGTATATGGGGAGTGGAGGTAAAGATCCACGGTTTCTTAACTTCGCTCGTTGACGACGGTGATTGGTCAGTTTTATCACACGTGGGAATAATTATGTAGTCACAGGCGCGAGGATAATATTTAAATGAAGTTTTGTAAATTAAGTGTTTGAAAAAACTAAATGGTGGGCCCTTTTTGATGAACTGATGAAGTAATCCAGGTGGTTGTAGGAACAGAGCATTAACTTAATAAAAAAATGTTTCTTTAAATTACACGCGTGTGTTCGCTTCAGTTGTTACTAACGTCTGAACAGAAAACAAAAGACATTCTTCCATTTTTTTCTTGTTCCAATTTACAGTTCGAAGCCCCTTGCTCTCAGATGTCACTTCGCTACATTCAGACACGCTCCTGTTTCGGAGTTCATCCGATATTCCTGTGCAAACGAATTCCTGTAATGGCGACTGTGGCAGCCAAATATGGAACCTGAGCCGAACTGATCCGCATTCTGCATGTCGTCTGACGTCACGTGTTCTCTTATACTGCCTAATCCAGAAATGGTGGCAGTTTTCGAGCTGAGAGGCAAATTGAAAATACAGGCTTAAGTTAAAAATTAACGTGTAAAGAAATGTTACCTGCTCTTAGAACCGCACCGTACGCGTGTCCTACGGGTTCCTTAAGGCCGAAATATGTAGTTATAATTTATATAAGATAAAGCTATCCCATTACAGGTCTGGACAGGGTCTGACGGTTCCAGGAGGTCGAGGCTCCCAGATCTCAAGACAATCAGCACGTGAAGATGGTAAGGTTGTCAGCGCTACGCACCGGCCGCCTTTACCCCCCAGGAAATATTTCTGGTACTCATTTTTGTTAGAGGCTGAGTCGACCCCAGGGCCATACAGTGCGGCCGGAAGGATTGTCAATGAAAAATTCCAGTGACACCATCGGGAATCGAACCCGCGACCTACCAGCTTGTAGCACAGTGCCTCAACCAACCGCGCCACTGCGTGCCTCCTTATAATTTATATCGATATAATTATGATATAATTAAGAATAACCGTGCCCACAGAAGTACTTAATTTCATTTTCTCAGTTATGTTAAAACAGGCGACAGAAAAATAGTGCAAAAACACTACTACAGGGACGCAAAAAATTCCGGTCGCCCTTTAAGATCGGACCGATAGGTTGTCCCGAAACGTCGGTAACTAACCACCAATCTACGCCTAGCATTCAGAATTCTTCTTCGACTGCTTGCACCTTGAAGCGCCCGAGGTGTTGTCCCGAAACGTCAGTAACTACCAATCTATGCTGTGTAACATCCCAGAATTCTTTTTGGACCGCTTCACCCTTGAAGATGTCCCGAAACGTCGGTAACTCACCACCAATTTACGCTGCATAACATCCCAGAATTCTTTTTCGACCGCTTGACCGTTTCAGATGTGCCGAAACTACCAGCATACGCTTCGTAACATCCCAGAAGAGCGACGATCTCAGATACAGCATTAGTTGACAACAGCAGGCAGTTCCTTGAACGGACACAGGTGCCAGTCGACCGTATATTGGGCATCAACCTAATTATCATACGATATTCCAAACCATTAATTTTAAACGCGAAATTTGATTACTAGCAGAAGGCTCTAGTTTCACGGCCGATAAGATCTATTCATAAGTAACCCGAGTACTTTGTTGCGGGTTCTGTAGTCCCGTTTGCTGACACACATGACCTGCACGCAGGCCCAACGAAACAACACAACGCACTCCCTGAAACAGAGTGTTTCTTGAAAGTTTATGTTAGCTGGGCGGGTAAATCCCTCGTTTTCGTGAACACTGTGTTCACTCAAATATCTGCACTGAGACTCTTAAGGTCTCATCCTGAACCAATCTAATTCATACCCTCACCCCCGACATCTCTGACATACATTTTAACCTTTTAACGCCAGCGGCTGCTTTACTAACCACCTGGTTTAACCTTTTAAAGCCTAGCGGTAACTTTACATACGACCTTAACATTAAAAAAATTCTACGTGGTGCCCACATTGCGTTTATGTGTTTTGTACGGATCTCAGAACAGCGACTTCTGCCTTATACATCATCAACTGGTTGGTTTTTGTAACCGAAATGGAGAGTGTTTACAGCGCGGTACGCACTGAGTCCTTATATGAAAGAGATACGCTTCGTCTTTAAAGTGTTAACATTCAAAAGTTCTACACGGTGCTCACATTGCTTTTATATGTTTTGTATGGATCTCAGAACAGGGACTTTTTACCTTGTAAAACATTAACTGATTGGCTTTTTATGACCGAGATGGAAAGTGTTTGCTGCGCGGTACGCACTGAGGCCTTATCTAAAACAGACACCTTTCGTCTTTAAAGTGTTAATACTCCCAGCTGCGTTTTTTAGCTTGACGCCACCTGTCTATAAAGTGCGCATTTCTCACGCAAGTTTTACAATTACCGGGGCACGGGGGTTCGGAAGGAGGCCCGGGGCCCGACTATGTTGCATATGTTTTGTTTTTCTCGATAGTATTAGACATAATTAGATAGTGATTTGTCCTGTTGACGGCACTTGCGGCCAGCGGTCCTCTTGCGTACGACGCTGTCTGCTTTGTTTCCTTTCTTTTCCTCTACCCCAGTTCGGATCTTAGCACCTCATTCCGTGAACTGTCGTATTATGACAGTGCCCTTGCTCGGGGGCCCGAAAAAAATTTTTATCCGAGGCCCGAATCCGCTCTCGGCGGCCCTGTTTGAGCGATGGTTTTATCAGATTTTATTTGTTCAAGGTTCAAAGTAACAGACGCGCAGTGTAATACAGCTGTTTCCATGTAGTCGTCTCTTGCTGCTGAACAACACTTCTCGGTATTCGGGGTACATACAAAAAGTAACAACACAGGCCGGTTCCTAGCCCACCGGGGGCATGGATGTTTGTCTCTTGTGAGTGTCGTGTGTTGTCAGGTAGACGTTTCTGCGTCGGGCCGATCCCTCGTCCAGAGGAGTCCTACCGAGTGAGGTCTGAGTGTGATCGTGAAGCCTCGATAATGACGTGGTGCTGGCCCACTAGGGGCTGTTGCGCCATAACTAACTAACTAATTGACTAACTAAGCAACCAACCAACCAACTACATGGAGCTGAGTCCTTCTTGAGAAGCTAACAGTTCCTCAGCTAGTCAAGAACTTCCCAGCATTTTATGGAACCCGAAGGTTCATTATCGCATTTACAAGAGCCCGCCACCTGTCCCTATCCTGAGCCAGCTGAATCCAAACCATGCCCCCCATTCCACGTCTTGAAGATTCATTTTAATATTATCCTCCCATCTATGCCCGAGTTTCCCATGTGGTCCCCTTGTAGCTGTTGCGCCATGGAAACAAAAATTACTCGAAGCGTCCGCGCATTACAGAACCATAGGCAAAAACCCTGACGTTAAAAGATGTTAAATATGCCTATTTCCTAAGGATGACAAGGATCTGAAGATAATGTGAAAAAGATACTGGCATGCAGCGGTCAGAGACCGAAGAAATAGTGGATGATTTTACGGGGAAGCCGACGTCCACAACGGAATGTAGTGCTTGCGTTGGAGAGGAAGAAGAAGACGAAAAAGAGGACAGAGCTGCTGGTTGAACATACTTTACAGATGTAATAAAGTATATACAGTAACATCCATCGTGCTGAAGGTATCCGGGGTTTTAACACTGACAGTCCCAAGGCCTGTCATTAGACAATCTCCTCAGGCGGAACTTCAACCTTCCGTACTCATATTTAGTTACCCTCAATTCGCGTCTGAATGTTCTTCTGTTGTCTCCTGCTCTACCTAACAAACATACGTTTATCAAGAGGCTCTCCCACTAGCATGTCCGGGCCAGACCAAACGGAGGGACAGCGGGACAGTTGCCCGGGGCGCCAACCTGTAACGGGCACTAAGACGTCACTGAAATAATCAGAAAGATGGTCTTAGTAAATTCAGGTTTCCACACGCGAATTTCTTCGAAAACTATCCGCAATTTTGGCACGCACCCTAAAAAATGATCGCCAGTCTTGTCCCACGCCGAAAAAGTTCAAAGAATATCGGTTTTAAGCGGCACCAGACTAGGCCTATTAGACCACCCGGGAGCGCCCTCGTCTCTCGGGCCGGCCGTATGCATGTTTATGCCTTACTAGCGTTACCAGTGTACATAACTACCACAACCACTTTAAGTACCAACATTACTATAGGTGAATACTAACACTTATTGTAGCTCGTTTTGAACGGAAATGTAAAGCGAAAACAAAGCCATTATAGACCGTGAACGAATTCAAACGAACTTGAGTACATTTTTCTTCCAAGTCGATAGAATCACGGGCTTAAAAATGGGGAATTGATCCCCTCGGTTTAATCACATCCTGGTGTAACGTGGAATAAGTCCGTATTTAACCCTTTAAGGACGGAACGTATCTGTTTTATATAAGGACTCAATCCCTACCGCGCAGTAAACTCTCCACCTCGGTTATTAAAAACCAATCAGTTAATGCTGTATAGGGAAATAACCGCTGTTTGTTCTGAGATCCATATAAAACACATAAATGCACTGTGAGCACCATGTAGAATTTTTGAATGTTAAACCACCACTGGGCTTTGAAAGGTTAAGTACAATAAAATTTCGACAGTTACAGGTGAAGGGGACCAATGGCGCCACGAATTGCCGAAAAGCTCGGACTACAAGGATGACAAGAAAATTTAGAGCATCCGATTATGTATATTTGAGCATTGTTACGGTACACTGAAACAGCTTAAATCACATAAGGGTGCACAAGAACACGCGAAGAAAACGGCTAAAAGGAAGTACATTAATGCCTCAAAGACACGTGTGTACAAATAGAAACACGCACTTGAACTGACTTCTGTACCCAGCACAGAAACGACCTTGACTACAGCGTAACGGAAACTCGAGCAATCGGGACTCGGAGAATCCAGGCTGCACTGTAGCATGCCATTAAGTGATGATACACCTCCACGCATGTTTAACCTCGGCACCGTGTGGATGTAAGGTCAGCCTCAGGCCCCAGTCACTAAACCGACGAGATTCCGCCCCCCCCCCCCAATACCCACTGGATAGGAGAATGGTTGGGCCCTGCAGTCAGTGTAAACGCTCTAATAGACAAATATCTGCTCTCCGCCAGAAATCGAACACACACACCAACCGGTAGCCATCAGTGGGCCTATACCGAGCTATGCACGCCACATACTGCGCTGTAGGGTATATAAATGCGAAGCTGACCCTGTGATTAGTCAAGCACTACGCCAGGAAGGCATATGGTGGAGTACAACTACACGTGAACACAATCTGAACCTCGGCACTGGATGCCGGTGAGTTGTCTGCTTCACGACCCGGCCGCTTTAACTCCGGTGCCTATTGGACAGGTTTGGTTGCCTCTGAAACCGGTGTGAATGCTCTGAAGAGGAAAATGCTATCCTACTGAAAATCTGACACCAATACCTCAGTCACCCAGCCCCTAAGTTAACCGGTTACTTGCTGTCACGTTCAATATTTAACATTACAACAAAGTGAAATGAGACAACAGTCTTCGCAACTGTTGTCTCATTTCACTTTGTTATAACCTGTCTCGCACCGGTATGCGCAGTACGAAGATTTAAACATCCTATTGCACTGCTAACACTAAACATGGCGTAACAGTATAGCTCAAACAGCCAAGCAAGACGCCGCTTACGCCGTGGTTTCTACGGTGCAACAAAGCGCGACTTAGTAGTAATATGATGGTGTACCTGTTACATCTTCAACTTGGCCCAACTGCGTGTGTGTCCGTTCTTGATATTATCCACTTTATATGAAAATTAATCACTTACTGTCACTTCACTACCACACACAACTTGACACAAGCGACACTGAACTGGAACATGGAAACTGAAAGTAGTACCCTTCCGCTTGAGTGGTGAATTCATTGTCATTACAGTCTTTTTTAAATAGCAAACTCTGAAAAAATACGACCTTATAATGTCGCACAGGGGTCGTGATACTGTATAAAGTAGCGCACAGAGCGACGCAGGTGCACTGGTGTATAGTGACAACAGAAGCAAGATGTACAGACGAGATTAATCAACTGCACATAATTCGCTGTATTTAGAATGCTGTATCAACTGCTTGGATTGAATGTTTCATGGAATATCCTTATAACTACTTCAAGTCTTTACCTTTCTGTACGTTACGTAGCAATGAATGGCTGGATGGCAGCAGTGGAACGTAAGCTTGTATTGGTATTGCTGTTCCCCGCCACTATAAGAAGGGACCTCTACATGCCATTACCATTAAATGCGACTGTTATTCTTACCTTCGTGTAACTGCATCTCCTTCCAAAGCTTTTGGAGTGGCAGCAAGGTCACTCTCGACAGAAACTGTTTCCGGGTGAGATGTCCATAGGCTTGATGCTAGTGTTACTATGATACACTGGAGACTGTTTACTCTAATTCACGATTGTTTGAACTGCACAGAAACCCATGTGGGACGATATTAAAATGGAACATGGCGTGGAGAAGATTCAACTGGCACAGTATGCTCCAGTTGCGGCAATGAAAATTTACTTCCATACAAAAAACTACACAATGCTGACCAACCGCTCCACGGAATTAGGTTTAATTAATACAAATAATAGCACCCCAAATGGCACAAGCTGAAAGACGTGATCTGGTAGATATCAGGGCAGGGAAACCGAGTGACACTTTTTCGTGGGCTTCCTCAGTCCCTCCTGGCAAAGCCAGTTAGTGCCTCTCATTAGACCCCACAACCATGTCCTTCCACATCCTTTCCAATGCATTAAATCATCCCACTATTTGACGCTATCTTGTTTATGACACTGAAAGGGTCATTCAACAAACCCCCGACAGAAAATTAAACATCACATACCTAGTGGGAGCTAGTTATGACATAGTTTGACTAAATGACTATTAAATATGCAAGTTTTGTAGTTTTCAACTACACACAGCACAACACCTGAAAATTTGGAAAACAATCACCAGGAGAAGCAGAAAAACCACAATTCTGAACATAACCAGTCCCTTTCCCCGCCGCCAGGGACAAATGAAGATGTTTTCCCATCTGCAAGCATATTCAGCTTGTCTTTCTCTTGTGACATTTGAATTATCAGAGCAGTGACTATCAACAGTACTCTTCTGGGATGTGACATTGTGTAGCTTGGTAGCAATGTAGGTATGTACTGTCTCCATCTACACAGTACACGACTTTGGCAACAGGCACGTCCAGAACACTCCAATTACCTACCAAACTACACGATGTCGAATCACATTCATGACGTAGTTTTGGTATCAAAATAGAGAAGCCCTGAGTAAAACACCTGTGCAGTATGAACAAAAATAAGAACTATATCATTCTTATATAAATAGCTTCATTTTATTTTCTTACAATCATAACAAGTATGAATACCTCACAACAATATTGGAAGACAAATGTGATTTTGTTGCGTAAGGCACACAAGGATTGGTACACTTTCTTAAATTGAACTGCCACTATGTACAAATATGTAAATTATGTAACCATGGGCTTCAAAGTAACGTAAGTTATAATTTAAGTTCCTCAAATTAATATCCACAAAAAATGGAAGAAATATTAATTACATAACAAATCAGTCAGATTTCTTCCTTAATGTTACAAAATATTGCTTAGTATTTAAGAAATATATATATTTACAACTGATATATTCTCTTATTGTTGTAACACACAGTTCACAGATCATATACAAAAGAAATAACAAAGATCATTCAGTACTTCTGTAAGAGTTGAAATGATGGAGTGACAGTAAAACGGGGTTCAGTGAGACAAAACGAGACACAAAAGGTGGCATCTCTGAAGACTGTAACTGATTAAAAACAGGAAACATAAAGGATACGTCCAACTGTCACTTAGTTCAGTTTCTGCCTTGAGAGCAGGCAAGTCCGCTATGTCAAATCCTGGTCACTAGTGACAGGTGGGTTGCTGTGCGTCTCAGCATATCACAAGGGCATACAGGAGGCTGCAGGAGAGGTACCAAATTCTGAACATTTTAAAATCTATTTCCATGACCTGCCGTCTTTTGAAAAGCCCTCAAATTTGGGGGAAATTCAATTCTTACATGAAATAATTCCTTAAAAACAAAACTGTAAGTTTTCCTTCTGCCCTCCCTCAAGTTGGAATGTATTATGAAAGATCTCTACATCAAATGAAATGGTTTGTTGATTCTTAGTACACAATTTCTTGTTGGTACAACAAAAAAATGAAGCGAAACAAGTTACAATGGGACCAATGCTCAATTGGGAGGCCACAGACGTACCTGAAGGCGAATCAGTGCTTAATGACTACAATAATGACAACGTTACTATGGTAACAAAGGACTCCATCAGGGCTTTGAAGGTTCAGAGGATGGAATGCCGAGGGTAATTACCTGTAGTGACTCGGCAACAATAACAATGCAGGCACATTTACATGACGGAGAATGGGAAAAGGCAGTTTACACTGCCATGAGAAAAAGTTGCGTTTCTTGTAGACTTCTTCAATCTAAGGACATGCAGACCATTCCTGTAATTTATGCAATTTAGTGCCCAAATACTTTTTCTGTAACAATTTAACAAGAAGGTCAACGTGTTTCACATTTCATTTTGTTCAACCACACGAAAGTGTCAGTTACGACAGGAGAAACACAAAACTATTATCTTTTCATTTCAGATTTTACATTTGTCTAAATTTTTAGAATACTAACAAAGACTGGCTGTAGGTAATCTAGTTTTCTGAGAAACTGTCTTTCAGTAAAGGGAAAAAAATGTCAACTTCTAATACAATAAACATGTACAAATCCACCGTTTAACATCAGCGTGGAGATAAACAGGAATATATATTTAACTTACGTTTAAAGAAAAATGAGCAACATTGCAGATTTAGAACATTATGTAAGTTCGTTTAATACAAAAATATATTCATAAACATATGTGCAAGATATATTTGCGAGAACGGACAATGAAATTCACACACACCTGCAAAAGAATCTGTGAAGGACAGACCCTGCAGTGAAGCAATGTCTAATTTAGAACTTCACATAATCAAGTGGCCATTAGCCTGGAGGTAAATAATGGGGCCAATGGAATTTTTTGCAACACCAGCACACGCCAGGACATTTGATACTTGTTCAAACGCACAATGGCAGTGACAGCTGCAAAAAAACAGTGCTGCCTACATTTCACCTCATTTCTCTAAATGTAATTCGCCACTTGGATCTACATCGCTGTTTTTCGAAGTGAGGAACACAAAGCAACACCAGTCTGCAAAAAGTTGTAGCTGAAGTATTACAAGAAATGGAATATTCATTCCATACTATGTATAACTGACAATAAGTTTTCATTACAAATGAACAGATGTTACATGAGAAACGGATATATCAATCCTAATTGTTATACTAAACCAACTAAATGCACTGCATACAGTTTTCACTCTTTCATTTCACCCTGACATGTTTCGACATATGGAATGTCATCTTCAGGGAGCGTGCTAAAAGTTTTTTACTGCTGGCAGACTCGGTGCATTATTTTTGTTAGTCACATCCTTCTTTTTGGGGGTAGTACTAGGCACTTAAATAGTTTAAAGATTTAAGTGCCTAGTACAAACCCAAAAAGAACAAAGCAACAAACAAAAACAATGCATCGAGTCTATCGAGTCTATCGGCAGTAAAAAACTTTTGGTGCACTCCCTGAAGATGACGTTCCCTACGTCAACACACGTCGGGGTGAAGTGAAAGAGTAAAAGCTACATACAGAGCATTTAGTTGGTTTTTAATATAACAGTAACGTGACAACGCACAAGTTAACAGTGTTAAACTGATATATCAATGTCTTGTTTTGACATGTGCTATGTTTGTGACAATCACATCCAATTCATTAATAAACAGGCACAGTTTTCTTCACATATGCAGCATTCAGCAATAACAAAAAGCTCTGAGAAATACTGCTCACAATACCTTCTGGAGAACTGTGTATCATATTCAGGTACTTTCAAATCTGCTCACATTTTACCACAGCTAACTGAAATTGTTTTCTTGTACGTTACGACACAAGTGAGATTTAAAAAACGAACAAAGACAAAATTTGAATCTAGCGTAATAACAAAACAATAAATATTCTTGGGTGAACAACCACATTTGTATGCAGTAAATTTCCAGGGCTTGGGAAATTGTTAATGATGGAAATTCACTCCATAACAATCCTACTGATGATCTTTAGGGGTAGGGGACTGAACCATCTCCACATGAGATCAGAACTAACTTGCATTTTGTACATCTTATGTGTGAAAAATTTTTTTTACGAATTTAACCTTTCAAAATGATAATGTCCATTACAGCCACAAAGAGAATGTAGGCTATTAGTAACTCTCTACAATGCACAACATGTAAACATTTCACATGTTTAACATACAAAAAGAAAATTACAACACATGGGCTCCAAACTGCACAACATCCAAAGGCACTGGTACTCAAATATTCTTCAAACATTTCTGGTAAAATTATAATTTGCATTGAATTTGCCTTCCAAATTTAGCCTAATTAAAAGACCTATTCCATTACCAGAAGAAACAGACAAAATTTATTTGCCCCTGGCATTCAGCGAAGCAAAAATGATCCATATACAGGGTAGCTGTCAGAATTCAGCATAATTCCTGACTGAGTCATCAGAATTCAAGGAACAAGAACCTACCTCGCTTCTATTGTCTCATTAGTATTTACTTTTAAATGTTCTTTCCTGAACAAAGCACAATGCACTGTGTTGCAGGCACAGGGAACTTTGTTTTACAGCGTATTTATATGCATGCACACCCCACACATTATAATTATGTCTGCAAGAGACAAACAGTTCCATTAATTTTTACCTTTTGCAGAAAAAAAAATTGTAGTAACATACACAAAAATTTGCATGTGTCAAAATCGTGCAAGCTGGGGGATACCTGTACGGACTTGCCGATTCCTATCACCATGGCCGCCAAGGTTTCTCTTCCACACTGGGAACTTCTGGAACTGCTTCCTTCTTCACAACCAATGCTAATGGTTTCTGCAGTGGCGGACTGAATGGCCTGAGGGGTGGATGCTGGTCCACCACATCGTAACCACCGTTACTATGACCACTTCTGGGACTGACTGGCAAGTGATATGCTGTGGGTGATGTTGCCATGTCTCTGCACACTGGAGGATTCACAATGGTACTCGCCTGTGGAGGACTGTTTACAGTCAGCCTGTCAAATGCTATTGGGGAGGTTGAAGCACAAGATGAAGATGTGGATGAAGACGCAGAAGCAGTTGAAGATGTGCGTGTAGGAATTGGAACAAGCATAGGGAGTGGTGAGGATGATGATGACGCAGATGATGGTGCCGGTGAAGGTGCTGGTGAAGCAGTGGTGATTGCAGCAGCTTGCCGGAAAATCTGTGCTGTACTCGAACCAGAGGAAGGTAACACAAGAGCGATATCACCATTAGGGAGACGTGTTGGGACCAGTTGGAGACCTGCGCCATTTGCACCAGTTGTAAAGAAAATTCCATTTGAAGAAGATGAAATAGCTGTTGGTGCCTGGTGACTGTCAACTGTCAGGCTGCCCGTCGATGAGGGGAGGATGTGGACTTGCACAGCAGTCTGATGCTGTGCTGGCACTGGGGCTGGATCCTGAGACGAGGGCTGTGGAGTGGATGAACCAGATGTGGTGCTGGTGGTGGTTGTGGAGGTGGCAGTGCCATTGAGGCAATTTGCCAGGTGCTGAAGGAGGCGCCTTCGGACAGGGGACTCGAGTCCAGGAAAACGGCCAACCTCACCCGCACACTCACTGAATCCTGCCCGGAACTTGTTCAGCACACTGGGGTCTGTAGCTGCTGACATTGCCACCTGCTGACGTTGCAGATTCTCCAGATGCTTCACAGTCATCTCTAAGATATCTGCCTTCTCCAGCTTGGAGTGCCTCGCCGGCTGAAGGGAAACAGAACGTCATAAGAATGAATGACACAAAATCCAAAACGTGAAAACGACGTGCATTTGACAGTCATACAATATCTTGCCGTCTTTAACCTGGAATGTCACAGAACTTCACTCAAATTAATCTATAAACCATATCCCTGGCATTACGATACAGACAAGCATTCGGATCATACCAAATGACGATGGGACATGGGGTTTCGCAAACAACTCTGTAACATCATCTGATTTTAAAATAGTTACATACTGGACTGGCAATATAGTTAGGGGCGTAGCTAAGCGGTGGCGAGTGGTGGGGCTGCTCTGGGTTGCAGACTCCGAGGGACAGCAAAAATGAGCTATAAAAAAATTTTTTTTTGTTTTATACGCTCAAGAAATGTTGAATTGCTGAGTCAAATAAAAGGAAATTCAATAAATAATAGCATTTTTTGTTCCGTTTGGGGCGTCCATTGTGATTATTCGCACATGGGGCCAAAAGCCCAGCTATGCCACTGGATATAGTAAACACATACAAAATATTTTGACAATTTTAAGTATCTGTTCCAGTCACATAAATATCACACAGCTGAATGTTACAGTATGGGGGCATATACACTTCGAGTGTAGGTCTCCATAAAAAGTGTCCACTGTGTTTCCAGATGATATTTTAGAATGATCCGTCCAATCGCTTAAGAGTTGTGGCGCTGGTTCAAGGTCACAGACATAACACCCACACTATACACCACTTTTACTTTGTAGTAAGAATGCCTAATAGCGTGAAGTCATGATTCATGAAGTGCTTTCCATCTGTACTTACATCTTTCTTCATAGCATCCAAGATCAGCGTCTTCAGTTCGTTGAGACAGTTATTAATACGTGCACGTCGCCGCTTCTCCATGATTGGCTTGTTACTCTGAAACAACAGAGAAGACAGTTAGAGCTGCAGTTTTCAGCGTCGTCTGAACCACTGACCAGCAGGTTTTGCGAGGACCAGGTAACCTCTGTATCGCACTGCACAGTACAAACTGCAGTCCGCATCAGTGTTAGGACGTTACCTAGATTCTGGGCAGGCCGGCCCACGCTTTTAAAGAAAACTACAGTAAACAACCGTTCACACACTTACCAAAAAATTAGGCGTATCATAGTGAATGTTGTCAAAAATTAAGGGTATACGTGTCATGTGAGAATATGCGACGGTTTCTTCAGGGCTGCCGAGAGCGGGCTCGGGCACCGGAGAAAAAAATTTTTTGAACCCCCCCTCCCCCCAGCAAGGGCTGATAGGCTAAAAATCTTTACACTAAACCGGAAAGACTGGCTCTCAGTTGCAGAGTGACTTGGGCTTGGTCTCAAAGGGTTAATTTGTGCAGCTGACAGATAATGATGCTACCGAGATAGACAAAGCATATGTAACACAGCCGGGTCCTGGGCCACCTTCCGGACCGCCGGCCCCCAGTAATTTTTAGCGGCTCCCCCCCC
>BLKM01012964.1:193599-258491 GCA_013340265.1 Coptotermes formosanus | reverse complement strand
TTTTCACATCTCAGTCCAACATGTTTCGACCCTACAGGATCATCATCAGGGACTCACTCGAAGTTAAAAAACTAAGTCACACTCACTCACAGCTGTGAGTGAGTGTGACTTTTAGTGCTTTTAACTGCAAGCGAGTCCCTGATGATGATCCTGTAGGGTCGAAACATGTTGGACTGAGATGTGAAAAAATATTATAAGCGTGTTAATATGCAGATATTTAAGAAACAGTGCATTGGTTAGAAAAGTATCGTGTTTAGAGACGCTGCCAACTTTAAAGCATGGTTCCTACAACCGCCCGTCTGCACAGACCGGTCTGTGCAGACTGGCAGCCTTCAGTCACACCAGTCAGCATGAAGAGAAGACTCCGTGAACTCAAGTTTTAACTCCTTGAAATATCATCTGCTGTAACACCGAAAATTCTACGATCTACCCACGCAGTGTATTTATGTTCCCGTATAATTCTGGGAATAAACAAATTTCCGTTTTGATATTAACAAATAAAACCCTGGCATCTACACACCAGTACATGTGCATATATAAAAATTATATATGGTGGAACGCGCTCGTGTTAACAAAAATCAAATTTAATCCTACATTCAAAATTAAATCACTGTTTTAAAGCGATGTTTACTGTGACACGTTTTGTTTATGAAGTACAATCCAGGGTAACGTATCTGGGTTCTTTTTTCAGAACCATTACACTTACCACAGTGTACTGTTACCAGGGCCAAGTACACGTTAACTCCCAGTGGCAGCAGCTTCCCATTGCTCGAAACGGCATATTATTATTTACTAAAGAGTTCTGTAGTAACTGACACTCATTAGAGAATGCATATAGGGGCCCCAAAGGCTCCACGCAGCACAGTTTTCCCTACTCTTATATAAAAAGTCAAATCCGGTTACAACGACATCGGTTTATACGATACCTCGCCTACAACGTCAGGTATTCTGTGGTACCAATTAATTCCTCACTGTTCACTATAACATTATACTCCTCGTTTGTAACAACACCCGTTTATAACGACACAAAATATACAGCTCCTTTCATGACGTTATAACTGCATTGGACTGTAATACCATTGTACAGCGTTTCACTTTTCGTAAAATATGAAAATATACGAGAGGTCGTATTAACCGATGTTCACACTAAATTCACGTACGTTTGTGGACAACCGCACGACCACCAAATGAGAGGTTGCACCAACCACGATAAATATACACGCTAAAAGTCCTACGTCTACTGGGTAACAAACTATGACGCCTTTAATACAAACCTGACCGCACGCAAAACTGTGCGGAAGACGTCATTAGTTGTTCACGGGATTCAAACAAACGTTCCGAAGGCCATGGCATATAAAGATATGCTAATGATGCACCAACTGCGAGTAGAATGGAGTGGCCTTGTTGGTAAAGCATAAAAGTGTGTGCATGTACGTGGTAAAAAAAAATTCGTCTCCAAACCAGACGTGTTTCCTAATGTGGGTCACTAACACTAGGTCAGAAACAACGTTAACATTGTGCGGGTGTGACGTCTGGCAGCGGTGTCTGCGGCATGACGCCAGGTCGACTGGTCAACAGTTAAGAAATTTCGACGCAGCTTGCTGCTTCCACCTTCACGGTCCAAGAACAACTTCTTGAACCACGACAATGAATTTTAGCGCAGTGTGTTCTGCTGGATACCGCAAGCGAATCGACGTCTCTCTCCCGAGGCCGTAAATAATCTAAGCAGTTTATAACAGACACAGACCTACAAATGTTTACGTTATTCATACCGCGAATATTTTTATAATCAGTACATCCAAATTATGCACCTAGTTAAGCATGCTGGCCTTATACTCCTTTGTCAGATTAACTCCCTGATGATGGCACCTCGGTGCCGAAACACGTAGCAGCTCTATAATTCTGAATGTATTTTATTAAGTGCGTAAGTTGGTTAATCTACTGATTACAGACCCATACACTTAACTACAAGAAAAATACACACCAATACACTACCGTTCTAGGCAGCCATTGTGGGTCAGTCCCTGTTATCACTTGTCTACGGACCGAAAGACCGAGGGTTGTGGTTCGATTCCCGACCGCGGCATGAGTTGTCTCTTTTCGAAAACGCCCAAATCGGCTCTGGTGCCCACCCAGCCTCCTATATGAGGGGTACCCGCAGCTCCTTCCCGGGCGGCAAAAGCGGTGGGAGCGTGAAGCTGATCACTCATCCCCATCTAGTACCGAGGTCAAGAATTGGTGGAATTATACGTATACTCCCCCATACACACTTTCATGACGCGCACAGAGACCCTTACTTTTTGCATTGTAATTTATTCTTTTCGATTACATAAGTGATCTTTACATACAGGCGCATTCCCAGCCGTGAAACCAACAGGTCAGTCTACCGGTTAAGTGTCGATTCACATTATACGGCACGGTACAACACGACATGACACAACACTACACGACAAAACATTCTTTTATGGTTTTCACACGCTGAAATTCACACCAGTCCGTCACCGACAGCTGACGACAAAGACAGTGTCGTTGGGATTGAGAGAAGAGAATATTTTGCCTGTCTGTTAACTGGTGGTCGATATGAATGCATGCTGTTTTTGTCGTGTCGTGTCGTATCGTACCGTATGTGAGTCGACCGTACAAGTCCAGTTCAGACTGTCCAAGTGAATCAGTCGTAACCCTCTACAGACGAAGCGTATCTGTTTTATATAAGGACTCTGCGTACCGCGCTGTAAACACTCCACTTGTTATAAAAACCAATCTCTTAATGTTTTATAAGGCAGAAGCTGCTGTTTGTTCTGAGATCCGTACAAAACACATAAACGCAATGTGAGCAGCACGTAGAAAAGTTACCGCTAGGCTTTAAAAGGTTAAAATATCACGTCGAAAGACGCCAGACTGTTTCCTTCCGAGTTCTTGTCTATTCATTCTTCACCCCACAACACGTGTTCACGTCTTGCTGCTAGCACACCGAGACTTCACGCTTTACCTATTGTATGCTATTCAGTTCCTTACGTCCGTTGCACTCGGCATTTTAACGAGGGTCATTAAATGAAGTCAATCAGGAGCGGCTCGTCCATAGGGCTTGCAGAGACGAGCCGCCCCTGAACCCACTACTATTTTTAGGGTGAACTTGTATTTCGACGTCCTGATTGACGAGTTATTTTGCGAGGCCTCTTCAACAGCACAAGTTATACCGTCGAATACACACTGGAAGACGGTCACGACTTGTGAATGACGCGGAACTGGTCGTGGCCCACATCCCATATCATCTCAGCATCTGTCTGGATAAACTCACAGAAGCAGGTCAAAACACTCTGACCCGACCTTACGTAACACAAAGCACAACGGCCAGCCACATGACCCGCACGTCATGTACGTCACGTCGCTGTACTTGGACATAAGTGTTACCTTGACACGATACGGAACGCGCGGTTCAGCTGATACCAATTCTGCTTCGTACTCGGAGAGGTCCTAGGTGCAAATCTCTATCCGCAGTCCCGCTATCAAGATAACGTTTTCGTGATTTCCCTCCGTCCCTCCAGCAAAATGCAGTAAATCAAATTAGACCACGACCGTTTCATTCCACATTCTTTCCAGTTAACTATCCACAAATAATTCTAAAATTTTCACGCCGCAATAAAACGACTAGTCTGTGTTCTGTTTATTAAATATTTGCTTTATATGGACGAGAAACTTGGTGTGTCATACTGGAACAGGAACACAGGCTGGGGGTGTTTAAGAACAGGGTAACGAGGAAAATAATTGGACATAAGAGGAATGGGGTAACACGGGAGAGAGCAGACTGCATGAGGAGCTTCACGCTCTTGTATTACTTGGGTGATAAAATCAAGGACGAAATTGGCGAGGCATGTGGCATGTATGAGGCAGAAGAGATGCATACAGGATCTTGGTGCGGAGACCTGAGGGGAAAGAGTCCACTTGCAAGACCTATCAGTAGATGGGAGAATATTAGAGTGTATCTTCAGATCGGATGGGAAGGGCGTGGACAGGATTGATCTGGCTCAAGATAGGAACATATGGCGTGATGTTGTAAAACCGGTAACGAACTCTGGGGTTCCATGAAACGCGGGGAATCTCTTGACTACCCGAGGAACTATCAGCTTCTCCAAAAGGACTCTGTTCCATGGAGTTAGTTACTGAATGCCACGTCATGACCAGCAGATAGAATAAAGTGTCGCACGATTCGCTGAATGTATAATGACTGAAATCCAACGGAACGAAGAAGGCTGTGGACTGTATGAAGGGAGGGCAATTGTACATCTGCGGTTTTCTGCAGTAAGAAAAAACGTACAAAATCTGTTAGAACAGTCGGTGTACGGGACCCATACTCGAACCCAGAGCCGTTGTGAGCATGACACATAGCCATATATATCACAGCATTGATCTATTTACCGAACCATGGATCATTGCAGATACTGGCATGCACCAGGTGGCAGTATGCTCGCTTGTTTGTCTATCTGTTCCAACACTTGTTAGGTCACGCACGTGCCATAGGAAACAGACGGCGCTGATAAAATGACGGGCAGAAATTCATCACTGCCAGATTCAGCTGTAAAATGATACTGACTTATACAGAGTGTTTTCCGAAAAACACTTAGTGGTCAAACAATTCCGTGTCACACTTCGGGTTAGTAGACTTCGGCTACGTACGTTTTGGGTACTAGCTCTTTTGTGATCAGGGCTGTGGAATCGGTACACAAAAGCTCCGACTCCGACTCCTCGATTCTTAAAACTCCGACTCCAACTCCTTAACAAAAGCTCAACATGTATTAATAATGGTAAACCTATAAAACGTTTCATAACCACCACGTAAATCATCACGGCTACTTTTTACACTTAAACCTATATTTAAGTATAAGTCTAATGGTTACTGTAGATAACAGGGCTCTGGAGTTGGAGTATGTAGATAAGATTTTAGATTGAGGTCGGGGTCGGAGTCGGTACATTTTTACCGACTCCGACTCCACCTACAATTCCTTTCGACTCCGACTCTACAGCCCTGGTTGCGATGTTGGGTGAAGAGGGTGGGGAGGCGCCTACTGATTTGGGTCCGAGAGAAAGCGCTACTGCTTCTCACTGGACGACCTGTCACTTCCTAGACATTCACGTGGGGCAGAGATCCACAAATTTTCCAAAAATCTAGGAACCGTTTCCAAAATTCTAAGCGCCAGAAGGGCCACATGCAGCAAGTACATACTGAAGGCCCGCAATTTTGGCATGACCAACGCATCTCACTTCTCTGGCCCTTTCCGTCCGGTGCATGTGAACTGATACACGTTTTTGGATGCGAGGAAAACAATCAGTAATTATGCTGATAATATCATGTGTCATCGTAACAAATTTAGTGCCCACGGATTTGTGCACCCGTGGCCTAGAATCAGGTTCTTCGCCGGAAGACAGTAACCAGTTGACACAAGAATTACTCACAAAATTTATATTTCACCACGCACAAGTACATAACGATGTACATGTTTCATTAATATGGGCAGCACAATTCGAAACTGCATGCATCCTTACAATTTAAGTACTGTAGTGTATTTAAGGTTTATATGAGTATACCGACATTGTCAATAGCCCAAACAAAACAGCGTCGGCAATACAATGAAGACTCAAATGATGAATTAAAAGGGATGTGGAAGGAACTGGTCTTGGACTAATTTGAGACACTGCCCTGGGATTTACCTGGAGTGATTAAGGAAAACCACAAATAGAGCCTCAAAATAAAGTCTTTGGACTGAGACTTGAACTCGGGACTTTCTATTACGGAACACATACGCTAAACATTCGAAGGCAACGTTCAGTGCTGGAGACCCAACTGGAGATTCTGAATCAACAAATGTCCATCCAACGAGCCCGACTCTATCAACAGACTGACCTTGACATAACAAGTTGTTAAACTGGTGTTTGTTTCCATTACGCTGCTTACACTTTAATACAAGCATGTATTTTTTAATAAATTATTTACATTTCAAAATTAAAATTATGCATTTTAATGCAGACGTGTTCACTACACACCACAGCTTATATAACTAACCTAATCTCAAACGGAAACAGAAGAAACAGGAAATATGTAAAGGCACGATCAGGAACTGTATATAACTGACTTGCCGTCTACTGTAGGTGGGTATTTCGCCACAAATTTCAAATAATACCTCGGTTATTATGACAATTTAAGTTCTGGCTTCGAATCCCCGGCTCAGATCATCAGCTTGAGAAGTCATTCCATACCAGTAATTCTTTCTTGGGGGTGGGGGGAGCCCTACCTCCAACAATGTGTGAAAGTCACGACACCTAGGTGCCAAAGTGTAATTCAGCGCATGGGAACAAGTATGAGACGGACTCGCGCATTTCGTTAGGAGTTCCACCCCACGGAATCGGTTAATTGCTTGAGAAACAACCTTGAGAACAGAAACACTTGCTCTGGCCATGGGAGAACTGCGAAAGCTAGCCGTGAACCGCAGGCACAAATAGTGGGAAAGTGACGTCTGTTGGAGCGTCGTTATAAGGCGGAAACATATACAGACGTCTCTCACGTCGGCAGCTCACGTCTGTCAGGGTCCTTCAAATTTGCATGTAACTGACAAGTGTTTTTCTCCAAGTACCTCAGACCTTCCCCTCAATGAACAGTCCGCCGATGATCCATATCCGTTCCTCGCCCAGGGATGACTACTGGGCCCACTAGAGGTCACACTGCCAAGACACTTAGTGCCTGCCACCCCACGAGGACAGAAATTTCTGCTTCAAACGCGAGAGATCCTGGGTTCAAACACAGTGAAGTATACCGGATACCGGTTAGCTTCACTACAGATATTTGTGACTCTTTTCCTCTGTCCTTCCAGCCCAATACCAGGAAGGCAGCCCACGATCGCTTCTTTCCAAATTCCACTCAGCCTCTAACAGAAAAGAGTACCAAGGCCTTTCTTTTGGGGGTATTAAGTGCGGCCGGCGCGTAGAGCTGACAGCTCTGCCGTCCTAGTTGTGCCGAATGTCAAATTACGGATGGGAGCCCAACATTACATCCCCCCCCCCCCGAGTCTTCATGACTTGTTACACGAAAGCTTTGCCCTTTTACTTACAGCAATGTACAAAACATATGCTACTGGATACTGTCGAAACCCACTCTACAATCAACTTCACATCGAATGGCGACTCACATACAAGCCGAAAAGTGGGCGTCAGGAAAAACTTAATTCTAATTTCACAATTGGCATAAAACAATTTTTTTAGCCAGACAATATTGGGGCTCGACACTTATCGGCCTTCAGGTCAAATGCAGCTCAAGTTCACGAAACTGGTCAAAATGCACGGGTGCAAATTTTCCAAAAATCTAGGCACCATCTCAAAATTCCAAGCGCCAGAGGGGTGATGGTGATGCAAGTCCCACACTAAGGACCCACAAATACAAGGCGCTACCGTACAAAATTTAGTCGCCCGGGCGACATGCAACCCGGGATTTTTGTACCCTGTTCAAACGTATCGTTAAGTTCTGGTTACATAATTTTTACATTCCATATGAACGCACAAAACTTTTAAAAAAGGGCAGAAGTTGAATTATTGGCTTTCCCCATTGATCTGTCGCAACACATAAAGAACGCCTCAAGAATGTCCACTGTTGTTGCCTGACAAAAACAAATTTCACAGCACTTCGCACATTGATAATCTGAAGACCAGTTACTTGTAACTCTTCCTATGGGTTTGCCCATTCATAACCAAATGCCTAACCGCTAGGCGGACGGAAACAGATCGGAGCTAGATTGCACTGCACCAAGAGGAAGCAGGGGACGAGGAGATTCCGTTACAGCACTTCCCGTTTCGTATCGGCAGCAAGAATCTTGAATGACGCCATCAAGAAGTAATCCAGGATTTCCATCTGCACTAAATCACTTAATGCTTTAACGTTTACCGACGCAGCACGCGTTTCACTCACAGCTAATTTGGGGACAGCGGGAGAAGCCGCGGGTGTGGCGCGTTCAACCACAAAATTTGGTTACAAATGTACGTTTCCAAGCTGTTTTAAAAAGCTTTATGTTTTGTGTTAAAGGAACTGCCACACGCTTCTGCATTTATAGTGTCAGGGGTCCACACATTTTCCAAACTTCTGGGCGCCAGAAAGGTGACATGAAGCCAGTTCCATACTGAGGACGCACAAATAGTAGGCGCCACCGTACAAAATGCAGTCGCCAGGACGACCGGGAGTCCGGGATTTGTGCACCCCTGTTTTATGTATCAGCAGTCCAGCAGTCGCAATCAAAACAAAATTACAAAACACCACCAAGTCATCCGCAGGCGTTACCTAGTTTTAGGGACCTTGTGTTACTTGTTATCGTGCGACCGATTTGATATGATTCTTGCGCATTTCTAGCCGTGTTTCGACATAGCTCTCATAGGAATCTCTCCCGTCATATATTCTCCTGACTGCGTTCTTTAAAAACAATGTCATGGTAGTTCAGATGTCGGGAAGGAGAGGTCACGCGCGTGACATAAATCTCACTATAGGAAACATCTCTAACAACTCGGCCGCTAACCGCTGGACACGGCTGTATCCACTGTTTCACCAACTGTTCCTACATTACGCTCTTTGTTAATAATCACGCTAAACAGGCGTACAGCAGGTGACAAGACTCATTCCATAAACTGAGAACGAAACACACGAGCAAACTCTACCGAGCAGTCGCACTTGTAAATGTCGTTTTTACCTAACAAACAAACACTGTGCAGTTTATGACACAGGAGGGATGTTCATTACCGCGTCTCAAAAACGCCGCCCACTGCCCACATTCTGAATGAAATCAATTATTCCACACCTTCCTACTCAGATCTCAAAAATGAATATTATCCTATCATCAATGCCTTGGTCGTCCCGATTTTCTCTTTATTTTACAATTTCTGACCAGGATTAGCCCTATTAATTGCATTCAATGATGTGGCAAGATTCGGCTTCGGGAACCTGCACACCTGTCCACGTCATGTCACACACCTGTACGTAACGGGCTGTCATGCTGCAGATTAGATATATCGTGTGTTCGTATCAGACATACCCGTCTCGCACTACGCCCGCCTCGCAACAGTTTACAGCAATTCGTTGCATTTCAGCAACAGAAAATACAATATCTGGGGTCTGCACCGAACTGGATATTAGTTCATTAATTCTGTGCTTCGAAACAGGACCGGCTCAAGCCACGTGGGCGCCGCGGGCAGGCTAATAATTTGGCACCCTTTAAAACCGACATTCTTTAAACTTTTTCGACCTAGGACAGGGATGACAAATATTTTTGAGGGTGCGTGACCAATCTGTAGCTAATTTTCGCACACCATATTTCGCTTGGGGAAACCTGAGTTTACTAGCACCGTATTTCCACTTATTCCAGTGACGTCTTAGTGCCCCTTACGGGTTGGCGCAGCGAGCAGCTGCCCTGCTGGCCCTGCTTAAGAGCATCAACGTACGAAAAACAGCCGGGTTGGGAAGACCCTAATGCTCTGCGATATGACACAACGCCGAGTGATACAGCTACCAGTCCACACGGCGTCATTTCCATAACATATGAATCTTCATAAACACCGCTCTTACACATGGTCACACAGGTGGACTTACACTGCGACCTAAAAGCTAGCTTTGGGGAAAGAGTTTACGCAAAATACTAACCTCTTTTCCCCCGAAATGAAATAAACTGTAGATCCACTGTTAGGGTTCAACTGCAGAAAAAGAAACATCCACGAGATACAACGTATCTGCTACAGCAGTAAGCAAAATGACCCAGACACTCGGAAGATACGTCTTTCGGTTGCTAATTTGAAACATGAATAAACCTGACCGGTTTTTACGGTACGATGATATAACTGCTATGTTAACCTCTGCCAAATTCTTGATGAAACGCGCCACGCAAACACAAACGATTCATTTTCGTGTTAACATGTGATGGTCAAACGTGGTTCACCTTTTGCTTTCAATATGGCAAGCAAATATACGTGTTTCGGGTTGTGGTCCTCTTAATTATGGCGCCGTGTAATGTGGTAAGTGCTGCCAACGTCTGCGAGGAGCAGAAGACCGTCGTCACTTCTAACCTAAATATATCAGATCAAATATTTGTTACTTGAGTCAAAGCGCACGGACGACTGCGTCCTCTAACAGAAGTTGTTTGCAGTTCGCAGCCTTTACGCTTAGCTCCATAAAAAATATTTTTAAACAACCTATACCTCAATTAGGGGGGGGGGGGGGGGCGCCCCAATATGTAATATTAAAAGCATCCCTCCAAGCCTGACAACCAAGTACTGCTTCGGATGTTACAATACAATCACTTACTTCCACACATTCGCTATAAAATGTAACTATTTTTTTCATTACCTTTTATTCTGCTCACTTAGCGTTCTTAAAACAATTTTATATTCATCCAGTTTGTTTAACAATTAATCTACGTCACTCTAACACTCCACTTATATATTTTTCTATCGCCTGCGTAAAATTGCTAAAATTAACCCCTACTCGCACCTGATTATGTTAAAACGTGTTCTGACCATGAACACAGAAGCACGAATTTCCTCCGAAACGTTCACCACTCACAACACGTGCCACAAACCACTGGCACATAATCCAGAACACCACAACAGAACACGTCACATGAAAACGCCATATATTACAACATGAAAAAATTTTCCGAGATTGTAACGGTAAATATTGCACTCTTTGGCAGCAGGTACCTCTGAAACTTCGGTGCCAATGTATCCAACAACGCTAAAAGAGGCAACAGCTTACTCCTGAACGTCTGCTGGTTATAAGACCTGACATTTTTGTTGAAACGTGAGAGAGAAACAAACCCTATTCGACTCTTAGCCACACAAAACGTGGCCACTACATCACATACAATACACGGCCGGGCATCCAGTTCTTGCTGAAATCTGAAACTCACCCTTCTATTCTCGCTCGTCCGCCTCTGTGGAGGCAGGCCGGCCGTGTCTGGCACTGGTGTTGGGGTAGCTGTGGTCACACACCCGGGAGCATTGCTAGCAATAACGCCGGGACCCGGTACCCCAGCCGGCGAAACTGTACCACCTCCAGTAACCATCTTCACAACACAACAGGGACACGTCTGTTCACAAACATACACTCTCCACGCACTGTAACACTCACAAGCGTGCTATAGGGTTACCTTGCTGCGCCAGACCCACACTGTGCAGCAGCCAGGAAGCGACTGCTCGTTCGTACATAGAAATGTTGGAAAGCAACCCAGCAGACACACGAGACATGCCTACCAACTCCCCTCCACGTGCCCCTCTCCCACCTAAAACATGGACGGACTGCGTACAGTGCCACACTCTACCAAGATAACAGCAGCGGTGCGGTTGGAGCATGTAACAGAATATCGCGCATTTGATGTACATAAATAAGTTGACTGCCAACAAACGGCACTTGTCCGTGAACAGATAATCACTCCTACGTGTTTCGGCTGTTATTTATAGCCATCTTCAGGGAGCAGCAATACATACTAAAAGACAGAAACACAGTACAGAGTGGTCATTCATAGTGTACAATTTGGCGACATACATAACTTACCACTCGACCAGACTCTAAGTGAATTTACTATTTCAAGGTGTTTGGATGCACAAGATTTTAACATCAATCCTTTATAATAATAATAATAATTTTAACACAACTTTAACATTGCCAACACTATGCACTGATACAATAATATACTGGCACTATGTATTTTAGCATTTACAGCTGACAAAGCTGTGTGCTGATGCTGTATATGTCTTTCAGTACATATTGATGCTCCCTGAAGATGGCTATAAACATAGCCGAAACATGTAGGAGTGGTTCTCTATTCGTAGACAAGTGCAGTATGTTATTTATACAACTAAAACCACATCTGCAGCGAACACAAAAGTAAATATGCCCCTTCATTTTCTTTTGTATGCAGATGCTTTACATTCCACATATAAATACCAAATACGTCCGTCGACAGCCAGTTAAAATACGAATTGCACAAAGAAAACACCGCCCCTCCAAGTTACAAGATTTGTGGTTTTCACAGCGGTACTCATGAAGAATCGTGTCTTCTGGGATATGACGCCGTGTAAATTGGTACGTGCGTGTCGAAGAGCTTTCTGCCTCCATATTCGGAGTCTGAGAATTCGAAGGGGAGTGGCCTGGTGCTTAATTACGCAAAGGGAGAACTTCATTTCGTTTTCTGACAAGTAGGTATCTCGCAGTAAAGCCAGCAGGCTGTGGGTCATTCAAACAAAGTCGCATCACTGAACCGTTCTAATAACCGCAGTGAATGCGTATCAGTACGTCGCGAAGACTTATGTGTGTAAGAGAAGCAACATTTATGGCTGAACCTGTTAATAAAATCGCAACACATGTAGCCTACCTGAAATAACCATGCCTTGGAACTCGCTTTGCATGTTATGGTGATCACAACGATAGGGTTTGTCGGTACGGATAGCTACTCTGATGTACCTGACAGGAGAGTAAGTTGTGGATTTTGCCGATCCCAGTGGCCGCGCGGTCTAAGGCGTAGGTCTGCGGCAGAACGCTTGCTGGGATCGTGGGTTCGAATCCAACCGGAGGCATGGATATTTGTCGCTTGTGAGTGTTTGTGTTTTCAGGTAGAGGTGTCTGCGTCAGGCCGATCCCTTGTCCATAGGAGTCCTACCGACTGTGGTGTGTGCCTGAGTGTGATCACGTGAAATTAAAAACCCTCTACACCTGCTGTGAACAAGTAGGTAGAAGAGGGAAGGACTACGATTTTGCCAAACCTCAGAGCCTGCCCCCAGTGATGACCGGAAGGGCCAGCCACAAGCGAACATCCGTTTTTTACATTATCATTGAAATGCACGATGAGAAATAAAAGCTTACTTTCTGTTACTAAAATAAATCCGGGAAGCCTGACGCCTGACTGTCGTCGGTTGCCTGTTCTTGCTTTTCCATACACGCTCGGTGCCTATTACAAAAATGGAATCACAACAAGCGCGCACGCAAGCGGCGGGGGGGGGGGGGGGGGGGGCCGAACGGCGGGCCCCCAAAACTAGAATTTAAAAAAATAACTTTTTTTAGATACTATTATGTCAAAAATTTTACGTGATTTCTCCTTCAGCCAAAATCAGCCACTGAAATCGGCTGATGACTAGTGCATTAGAATTTTGAAAAATAAGTTAATAAAATTTAAAAAAAAAAGCAAGAAGACAGGACACTGTGATTGAGTCACGGAACATGCAGTTATATTCCTATGTATATAAATGCAGTTGCAGACAGCGTTATGTCGTACTTATGACACGATTTTTATAACATAATTTTTAAAATCAAACATAAATTATACTGAGCTTCACGGTCAGCTCCCCCCCCCCTACCACAAGGAAAAATTGTGGGTGCGCACCTGAATCACAAGGCCCAAAATTCGCGAATCAAATGTTATTTATTTTACTTGGTTACTGTGACCTGAGTTCAAGTACTTGTTTTGACTGTGCTGTATCGGGTAAATAAATAAACACTCGCGCTGCGAGGTACCAATGGATGAGGATTCGTAAAAAGTTACACTGCGGATCATCCGCGCTCCTCTGTCAGTGCACAAGTTTGTTTGTGGTGTACCATGTTGAGACGATAATAAACGACGAACTGAAACGAAATGTAAGTGGCATTGGCCTTATCGGGCATATGCCTACTATCACGGCAAATTCACGGAGGGCTGAGGAAGCCCACAACAAATCTGAGTTCAGACAGAAGTCACACCGGCCGTGATTCGAATCCAGCACCTCCCGTACACAAGTCTAAAAAATCCTACATTAACTGATTCGGTCCAGGGGGTACAGGTTCTTGTTGCTGCTGCTACTACTACTATTACTACTACTGCTACTACTTCTACTACTACTACTACTACTACTACTACTACTACTACTACTACTACTACTGTTATTACTATTGCTGCTGCTGGTAATTTTAGGCTACATTAGACAGATACAGTGCCCCATGTCTTACAGTACGCCTAAATAATGCAGTATTTACGAATTTATGCATATAGAGAGAGGTCAACACGTAGGCTACCTGCAATAAACATCCTACGCCCGGGCACCTGAACATTAAGCCAGCAGGTTTCTCCGAAAAGTGCTAAAGTGGTACCAAAATGCCGAAGCCACGTCCCACACAGCCAATGCTTATACAGACTGCAGTACTCTCCGTATTATGTGTGATGTTCCAAGTATAGCTGTCTTTTGTAGTGAATCTATTGAATGTTTTCCTAGTATGGCGTCCAAATTTTTCTTGGAACCTTCTGTTAGCATTCCGGTGCCTTTCACTTTTACCCGTACAATCATACATTACTATTCTTACTAAGATTTGTTGTTGTTTTTGTTGTTGTTGTTCAGGGCACGGAATATACAAACATCAAAATGTGCCATAAACGGCGGAATTGTATGTGATCGTCCTGTTTATACCTTAGGCACTTTGTAAAGCCGATGAAAACGTGTGAAGACAAACTCAACGCATGTAGGGGCACACACACACACCTCTTATGGTTTGCTCAAAACACAGTAAAAGTTTTCTTAGTTTCGCAGGTGTTGTGCCAGATGCCTTTCTTTACGTGAAGAAAGACGCGTTCGATTACGCGCATAAATGAACGCTGTGTTCATGAGGGCCCGCTGCATCTACGCCATGAATGTCAGTGTTACGGCACAGTGGTTAAACTGTACACGCCATGAAACCATACGGAGGACTGGAGGTATAGCTCCACTTATTCTTAACATCGGCACTGGTCGGGAGTGGCGAGCTTCACCTTCCAGCCCCTTTGCCCCCAAGGAAAGACGCCCCAGTAACCTTTGAATAGGAGGATGCGCGGACCGCACACCCAGTGTGCATGTTTTGGTACAGAGAAATGTCTCTCACCCCTGCCGGACACGAAGTGCTATTTCTTGGTTGTCCATCCCCTAGCCAAGTCACTATACTGACTGAGCTATCCCGACTGATATCAGAGCGAGAACATTCAAACCAGACGTCTCCCGAATACACATCACAAGCGTTACGGCTTGGTCCAACTCGGGTGCGCACCCAGAAGTGGTGCGGGGGGGGCCGCCCCCCCCCGAGCTGACCCTGAGGCTATGTATAATTTCTGTCCGATTTTAAAAATTATGTTATAAAAATCATGCTGTAAGTACAACATAACACTGTCTGCAACTGTATTTATATACATACAAATATAACTACATGTTCCGTGACTCAATCACAGTGTCCTATCGCGTTTTTTTTTTATTTTGTTGATCTATTTTTCAAAATTCTAATGTACTAGTCATCAGTGACTTCGGCTGATGGGTAATTCAGGTAAAACTTTGATATCATAACACTTACAAAATCTGTGTTTTTTAAATTTAAGTTGTTGGGGGTTTGGGTGCGCCCTTGGGCCATCTTCTTTGATGAACCGGCCCTTGTACCCTGTAAACTGAGGCAGCATGTACCTCCGAAACGTCGCTAAGGACGTACCATAGTGTGATGTTCTTAACGCACGTTTGTCAGCGGGATAATATACTCTAAGAACTCGAACTTCGGACCTTGCACAAGGCACAGTCTACAGCTGAAACAAACCAAATGGCACTCGCCTTTCAGCTCTGAGGTCTTACAAGTCTTCAGGTCCCTAACCAAATTCCTGGGACCGCGTCCCAACATCGGACGCCCTCGTCGTGAGAAAATGCGGAGGACGAATATTCCCATGCCAGAAGGGGTCCTCTACTCTCCAAGAATGCTTCTTTAACCAATCAGGACACGTCCTGTGGCGGCATGCGCCACCTTGTTTCCTATTGGTCGCTTCTCTTTCTCACTCCAGTACAACCGTGACGAGGAACGTTTCTACAAGCAGCTAGGCAATCTTTCTCTGTCCCACGATGGAAGTTGTGGAGTGGTCAGACACTGAAGTATTTTTGTGACATTACATTATTGCGTGAGATTGAATGAGAAGAAGAAATGTACACATTAGATTGGTCAACCAATAGATATGGGCTAAGAGTTCAGAATTGTAATAACACGCAGCATATATCAACAATAAGCGACATGTTCTCTAATTGCTCTTCTAACAGGATTTAATGCAGTCTCAACAACAGAAAAAATTCAGATATCTAGAAGAACGTATATCTATAATGTAACGTAATGTAATCTGATGTAACTTAAAATAATATATTACTTTACGTTACAAATATAAACGTAATCTTCTGTTTGTTTCTTACCAGGGACATAAAAGAGAATACCCAAATACATTATGAAGTTTACATCATACTCTTGCCACTGTGCATGGTAGCCACAGCAGTTAACCTTTTAAAGCCTAGCGGTAACTTTACGTACCACCAGGTTTAACATTAAAAAATTCTACGTGGTGCCCACATTGCATTTATGTGTTTTGTACGGATCTCAGAACAAACAGCAACTTTTGCCTTATAGAACATTAAGAGACTGGTTTTTATAACCGAAGTGGATAGTGTTTACAGCGCGGTACGCACTGAGTCCTTATATAAAACAGATATGCTTCGTCTTTAAAGGGTTAAGAAAACTCTTTCATTGTCCCTATCTACACGGATTCTCCGAAGCGGTCTCTAACTAACTCCATGGAACAGAGTCCTTTCAGAATGTAACTGTTCCCCAGCTCGTCAAGGAACTCCCTGTGTTTTACGTAACCCGACGGTTCGTTGTCACCTTCACAGCAGCCCGATATCGATTCGTATCATGAACCAGGCAAATGCAATCTACCCCCTTTACACCCTATTTCTTTAAGATACATCTGAATATTAACACTGCAGCTACGTCTAGCTCTCCCAAGCGACTGTTTTTTTTTTCAGTTCCCAATTCTGTCTTGTAAGAAATTTCGAAAGACTGCTTCTCATCTAATTCTCCTTTGTTTGATCATCACAGTAAAACTTGTGAAGAATCAGAGGCATAGCTACGAGGGCGAAATGGTATTGCCGCCACAGGCAATAGGGTGCACGTAGGGGTAAAAATTGGTTATGAATATTTTAAATAAAGAATTTATTCTCTGCGTTCAAAAAATTCCAAATTATTCAGCCAAATAAAAGAAAACGCAATAAATGATTCCGATTTTTGAAAGTTTATAATTTCTGCTTTGGGCAGCCATTGTGACTTCTCGCCCCTGGCGCCAAAAGACACAGCTATACCATTGTGACGAATACAAATTACAAACCTCCTCACGGGGTCTTGTTAAGTGTCATGTTGCTTCATACACCGGTACCTCGAAAGTATTCAGCTACCCACTCCACTTCCTCCGAGATACCTTGCTTGTACACCACAGGCATCTTTCTCATTCCAACTCCTTCCTCCCCACTTGCCCCTCTTAGTACCAACTACTGGCATCTCTGTTCTCTGCCGCCACGTTCCATCATCTTCTTCGGGCCCGCGGTGAAAGCAAGAGAAGGATAATGGAACGGACAGCACAAGTAAGAGGGAGAGAGAAAGAGTGAACTCGTGACAAGTCCGATCGTGCACGTGCCAGCTCGTTCCTTTTCCCGCCGCGTGGAGGCGTCCTTGTCGCAACAGTCCGAGTGTGGGAAAGCTCCACCCCAGCCTTTCCGTCTCTCAGCAAGCGGTCTGCAGGGTGGGTGGCGAGCCTAATGCCTCAGCGTTTTCTGAACAAGAATTCCGCACAACAATAGGATAAAAAGAATCGACTCACATGTTTCAAAATTCTGAACAGACGATCTTAGGATACATGCACGCACTTTTGTACAGCCGGCGGCGGGAGGCGGGGGGTGGGGGGGGGGGGAAGGTGCCGGGGTAGCTCAGTCGTGTGGTGACTAGGCTACGGGTTAGACGACCGATGAATCGTGGTTTACTTCCGACAGGGGAAAGAGGTTTTCCTGCAGTGCCTAGACCGGCTCTGTGGTCCACCCAGCGTTCTATTCGATGGGCAACACTGCCGCTTTCCTTGGGGCGCAAAACCTAACCACTCACCTCCACCTAGTGCGGAGGTTAAGATTGCGTGGAGCTATACCCCCACACCCCAAAAAGCCTTCCCGGCAAGGGGGGGGGATTCCATGACAGTCAGTGACTCCCTGTACGTAGCATTTTTTAAGAGGAAGAGTTCTAAGCAACTACGGCTGAACCTAAAGGGGAGCAGTTAGAAGGGAAGTAACTGTGGCTGAACTTAAATGGGAACAGCTCTGAGGAAAAATATCGCTCAGACTTAATGGCGAACAGTTAGAAGGTAAGTAATTATGGCTCAACTGCAAGGGAAACAGCTCTGAGGGGCAAATTTTCGCTCAGGCTTAAAGGAGAACAGTTAGAAGGAAAGTAATTGTAGCTGAACTTAAAGGGGAACAGTTCTTATGAGCAAATTTTCGCTCAGACTTAAAGGCGAACAGTTAGAAGGAAAGTAATTGCAGCTGAACTTAAAGGGGAACACTTCTAAGGGGCAAATTATCGCTCAGGCTTGAAGGCGAACAGTTAGAAGGGAATTCAGTGTGGCTGAACGTAAACGGGAACAGTTCTGAGGAACAAACTATCCTTGATACTTAAAGGCGAACTGTTTAAAGGAAAGTAGCTGTGGCTGAACTTAAAGAGGAACAGTCTGACGAACAGATTTATCGCTCAAACTTAAAGACGAACTGTCAGAAGGAACGAAATTGTCGTTCAGTTCTACAGTTAAACAGTTCCGAGAAAAAGCACGACTCAACACGGCTTACAGCTGAACAGTTTTGAAGAACAAAATACGACTGAACCACAAAGCCGAGCGCAGTGTAAAATGGACAAGTAGTCGGGAGCACCTGTTACAACATGCATACATGAACACATCTGTGCGTCGTGCATCCACATCGTGACGCGCCTACAGGAATTACAAAAAGTAAAACTAAATAAAACCGTCGGTCGACTACTGCTACACGAAGTCACGACTGAACCATCACCCCCGCAATGGTGGCCTGACAAAACGGAAAAGAAGCAATGATGGGTACCAGAAGAGGAAAGAAAGTTAACAAAAGGAGCGAAGAGAGATGCAAGAGAAGGATAACATAATGGATAGACAGCACAAGGGGGAAAGGAATGAGACTTACAAATTAGTGAAGAACAGACAATTGCGTAGAAGCTGATAGCGTGATTGGCTGCTGGAACCGTGCCGCCGACGTTTCATAGGCACAGAAATGCGTTGAGGCTTTCTTTGACGCTTCAGAGTCGTATAAACACACGACCGTTTGCGAGTTTTGTCTGATGTAACTACTTATTCCCTAACATAGACTACTCATTGCCTGATATATACTACGTATTGTCTTACATATACTACTTATCATCTGGTGTAGACTACTCATTCTCTGATAAAGACTACTTATTGTCTGATATAGACTATTCATTGATGTAGACTATTTACTGTATGGTAGGAGCTACTTATTGTCTGATGTAGACTACTTATTGTATGATACGGGCTACTTACTGTCTGATGTAGACTACGTACTGTCGTACATAGACTACTTACTGTCTGTTTTTAAGGCTGTATATTCTGTGCATTGTTATGAAGAATTACACTCAATATAGCCTAACAACTGAGGAACCGCAATTACGTGGCTTGTTTTATGACAACTGGATTTTAAGTTTGGCGTGACGTGCTCCCAGAGGATGGCCTTTTGAAAGACCGAAACATGTCGGAGCGTTATATGTGACATATATGTTGACATTATGTACATTTAGTTGGTCCAATAAATTGGCTACATTTCGACTTCTTGTTTGATTATGTATCATACACGTTTACGTCTACCCTATCAGTGTCCCTTTATTTCAAATCCACGTGTATTTATATTATTCCTTTTTCCTCTTCGACTTGTTTAGTTCATTTCCTTAACACTTCTCCCATTGTCTCTTCCCCTACATTTATTCATTACGGGAAGCTTACTTATTTGTTCATTCATGCCTTAATTTATTCCTTCCCGTTCTTGCTCTCTTTCATTCACCTTCCCTTCTCTTCACTTATTTCCTTTCCTGTTTTCTTACTTCATTAAGTTATTCGTTTCTTCCTTCGTCCCTCTCCAGTCTGTCTTCCTCTGTTCCTCTTGCTTGCATCCACAGTATTTCGATGCCCTCCAGTCGCCTCAGCCGCTCGGTGGTTATGCATATAAGCCATCAGCGTTATGTGGGCTCTGAGGTTCTCACTGAGATGGCTGTAAAGTTGTTGTCTTCCGGGATGTGACGCCTTGCACTCTGGTGGTGCGACGTTTCGGACGAACCTGCTGCCTCAATCTTCAAGGTACTTATATTGTATCTTTATATTCATATTTAAATTCTGTACACCTGAAGTTGTCCCTTTGCTTAATTAACCCTTTAAAGACGAAGCATATCTGTTTTATATAAGGACTCAGTGCGTACCGCGCTGTAAACATTCTCCACTTCGGTTATAAAAACCAATCTCGTAACGTTTCATAAGACAAAAGTTGCTGTTTGTTCTGAGATCCATACAAAACACATAAACGCAATGTGGGCACCACGTAGAATTTTTTAATATTAAACCTGGTGGTACGTAAAGTTACCGCTAGGCTTTAAAAGGTTAAGTATTGCGACACGAAAAACAAGAAGTGGTACTAAAGATTTAACTGTCTAACTCCACAGAGAATTGTCCTTGAGAAGCTAACAGTTCCTCAGCTAGTCAAGAAATTTTCCGCATTTTATGGAAACTGAAGGTCCATTACCGCGTTCACAACAGCCCGTCACCTGTCCCTATCCTAAGCCAGATCAATCTAGTCCACCCACTCCCATTCCATTTCTTTAAGACATGTTTTAATATTATCCTTCCATCAACGCCTAGGTCTTTTAAAATCCTTCAAAACGCCGTTCACGGTCAGCCTTGTGTCCATGTAGACTATCCAGAATTATACTTGTGGCAGGCAACTTGGGCGAGCCGCTTTATGACCCCTCCTGCTATAAACCGCTTCATTTCAAACGCGTATTCCGCTCGACGCCGTTTGTGTTAATACGTGTGTGTGTGTGTGTGCAAGTGTCCGTTCGGTGTGGCAACGTCTGTACCTGCGGTGAAATCCTTGCACCAGCGCCACCAGATAGCTTTATGGTGCAAGATAAACCCGATATCAGTGCACCAAACATCGGCTTAATCTGCTTATCTTCAGTGACTACCATAGCGTATGTTGCGGGATACCGCTATGTTTGGAATAAACCAACCGAGACGAAACGTCTTCCCCACTTTGCTGACACGCGCCGAACACCTTGCGTTAACTCTCGAAGTAAGCACTATACATCCAGACATCACGCGCGCAGATGCTGACTGGCATCCTCCTGCACATGCACTGAAACAGACCTGCCTGCTGGCTGACGTGAATGTTAAGACACAAGAGATAAAGGGACTACTATCTGAATGGAGAAAATTACACAGGAACGAACATCGAGAGTGAGGACATTGTATTCTGGAGGTCCCTGGATCAAATATCAACACGGGCTTCTACCCTGAGTGCGATGCTCGTGGTTTACCTCAGTCTCCCCAAGCAATTGGCCAAACAGTGCATCATTTTAGGCCATGAAGACGTATGAGGCAGAAATGGAATACCTCCACGCGTTTTTAACCTGACCGTTACGTGAAAGTAGTCCGTTTCTTGCCCCTGTTGTTTTACCCTCGGCAAAAGAGCCATCCCACCCCCCTCCAACCTTTGAATAAGAGGCTGGGTAGATTCCACAGCAGGGTGTGGGCGCAGTAACGGGAACAATCCGTGCCTCTGCTGTGAACAGCAACTTCATAACAAGGCTGTTTTGCACAATATCGACACAACTTTGGGGCCTACTCAGCTTCCTGTCAAATCGGTACCGGTAATAAAGCGGACGAAGCGTGAAACTGAATAATCACTTCTATCCAGTGTCCCTTTAAAGACGAAGCGTATCTGTTTTATACTCAGTGCGTACCGCGCTGTAAACACTCTCCACTTCGGTTATAAAAACCAGTCTCTTAATGTTTTATAAGGCAAAAGTTACTGTTTGTTCTGAGATCCGTACAAAACACATAAACGCAATGTGGGCACCACGTAGAATTTTTTAATGTTAAACCTGATGGTATGTAAAGTTACCGCTAGGCTTTAAAATGTTAAGAGGTCGTGGAGCTATGCGTCCACTTCTGCATACGCCTTCAAGGCGTTGTGTTTAATTACGATTACGACACAGTCTACATGTGAACTCGCACGATCTGAGATACGCCTGCATCAGGTAGCTTAGTCTCACGACATAAAGGAAGTTTAAACAGATACCTGGAAAACATGCAACTTCTGCTAAGACAATGCCTTTGTAAAATGTAAAATAACAACATGGTCGCTGAGCGAAATTTTTCTTTAGCTTTAAGTTCGACAGAGATAATTAGCGTGAAATTACATATAAAAAACTGTTAACACCTTTAGAATTACAATCGGCGTCGAAGGAAAATGTTGAGGTTATACCCGACGGATTTACTTCACACGTCATCTGAAACAAGTCCCTTTCACATGACAAAATAAAATGAAATGAAATAAAACAAAACAACTATACCACTGGCAGACAGGCAGGTAGGCTGTAACCAGTTACGTTTCAAATTCCTTACTTCGTTTCTACGTGCCAAAACCGATTTACCAGTCGTGGCTGTAAAACCTTCCCAACAACCCCCACACCTCATTCCTGAGGTCGAATGCGCACAGTTAAAGTTTAACAGTATCCAGAACTTAACACCCACCCCCTCGTAATGATTAATGGAAACTACAGTCCCTTTGTCCTAGCTGTAAATAAAATAGGGTTCTAAATGATCCTGGGGAAAACATTGGACAAGAAAGGTGGCACATATCGGAACAACCACGCATTACGGTTTTAGTTTTTTATAGTTAAGAATATAACAGGAAGATTTTAACACGATATTATATGCAGACGACCAAATCCTAATGGCAACCTCTGAAGATGAATTACAAACCATGGCATACCGCCTAAATCTTACAGCAAGGAAGTACAAAATGAACATATCAAACATCAAAACAAAATGAATGGCAATGTGTGGGAACCACATACAAAGAGTAAAAACCGTCATAAACGATAATCCGATTGAACACGCATCGGAGTTTAAATATCTAGGGTGCCTTATATCGGATTACAGAAGTGATTTAGAAGATAAGATACAAACATACAACAAAATAAATGGTGTTGTACGAAGGCGTTTTGGAAAACAAATGACTAAAGAAACAAAATTAAGAATCCATAATATCACAGCTAAAGCAGCCTTAAAGTTCGGTAGTGAAGCCTGGGTGCTGAAGAAACGAGATGAACAAAGACTGGAAGCAGCACAAATGAAATTTTTAAGACATTTGCTAGGAATTACTAAGTTAGACAGGGAGAGAAATCAGTGAGGGAGAAACTTGCAGTGCAGAACACTGTTCTGGAAATAAAACAGTACCACCGAAAGTGGCTACAACATGTACAGAGAATGGACACAGACAGGATACCCAAACAGGCCCTGAAATATAGGCCAAAGGGGAAGAGAAGCATAGGACGCCCAAGGAAAAGATGGAAGGGCCAGCTTAACCTTGAGGGATAAAGAACAGGCACTACGCCTAACACTTCACAGCCCATGATGATTATGATGATGATAGTTAAGAATGAAGAACGGAATCGGGACAGCGCAGACTGGAAGAACGAGGACTCGAGGTTCGATACCGGGTATGGGCCAAAAGATTACTCTCTTCTCCAAAAGTCCACACCGTCTCTGGGGCCCAACCAACCTCCTCGTTGTGGCTACCGGGAACCACTTTTCCCGCGGATGAAATGACCACGGCACGAAGCCTCACCTGTATCTAGTAAAGGTAAAGCAGTCCCATTACAGGCCTGGACAGGCTCTGAGGGTTCCAGAGGTTGAGGCTTCCAGATTTCAAGGCAGTCGGCATATGACGGTGGTAAGGTTGTCAGCCCTACGCACCGGCCGCCTTTACCCCCCCCCCCCAGGGAATATTCCTGGTACTCATTTCTGTTAGAGGCTGAGTCGACCCCAGGGCCATTATGCGGCCGGAATGATCTCTATCTAGTACCAAAGTTAAGAATGTGCGGAACGACGCCTCCACTTCCCCATAAACATTCATGGCGTGGTGTTTAATTCGGCATACACTTAAATTTACCTTAAGAATGAATGAAGCTGCTCTATGGCGGTGGCACATAGCAGCAGTTACAAGGTCGCCCCAACAATGCCCCGCCCCCGTTAATTTCATGAACAAAACAATAATATTATTAAAAATTAATAATGGTGTTATAGGATTTACGTTTTCAAGGCGATGAATGTTAAGACTGTGGTCTTCTGGGTTGTGCAGTCTTGGGCGAGGACACCAATGCTTCGGAGCAATACACGGCTTCCTTGATCAGGGACAAAAATGGAGGCAGCATCTTCCTCCGAAATGTTGATAGGCCTATCCACCCATCGCGCTTGCCCCAACGTAAAAAACTGCAATTCTAATTATGTCCTTCCATACAAAGCAGAAGAGGTTAGCACAGCGTTAACGACTCGTGACTTGGAAATCTTCAATCTAGGACGTTACGTAGCGTCGTCATTAAGAAGGGCGCTCGGTTCGAATCTGTGCTGTGTTACCGAACATGCGCAATGAAGTTCATCGTGATTTGCGTCAGTCTGCAATAAGCGGAAGTGTAACACAGCCGTTTCCCTCCATAACAATAAATATATTGTTCATCCATCACCATCTTGCCTTCTTAATTTGACCCCAAGTAACCTTCACGTTTCAAACAGACTCATTAAACAACCTTGAAATCAACCAATAAGAAGCATCGTTAGTCACAAAATAATCACCGTTTCGCTATGAAAGGTCTGCAGCGCTATTTCTTCAGCTTGGAGTTTTGATAGGGGGCAATGACCCTTGAAGGGGCAGAGTCCCCCAGACTGCTGCCATAACTCATAATAGCAAGGAACAATGTTGAGTCGATCCCAATCAATAGGGTGGATATGAACCAGCTGGATGGGGGGGTGGGGGGGTATTTTTGTATACCTGCGTAAAAGTATGTTGACCTCCCCAGAAGTACCGGGGGGTTGCCCACTGTCAGCACTCGAAAACACGTAACACGTTTCCCTCTACTTGATTCCAGCTGATGTGTTTAGACTATACCAAGCAAACAAGCCCTTGTATGGACGAAATGGCCTCCATGTATCAATTGTAGATGTGAGTGTATTACATAAACAGATTACACGCAATTAAATACCGTCTTCACAACTTCAATTTGAAATTATTATTTATAAAATATTAGGCTACCGAGAAGAGGTCGAAACATGTAGCCTAGTATTTTTACAAATAATAATTTTAAATTGAAGTCGCGAAGACGGTATTTAACCTTTTAAAGCCTAGCGGTAACTTTACATACCGCCAGATTTAACATTAAAAAATTCTACGTGGTGCCCACATTGCGTTTATGTGTTTTGTACGGATCTCAGAACAAACAGCAACTTTTGCCTTATAAAACATTAAGAGATTAGTTTTTATAACCGAAGTGTAGAGTGTTTACAGCGCGGTACGCGCTGATTCCTTATATAAAACAGATACACATCGTCTTTAAAGGGATAACTTGTCATGGCATCGTCGTGTTTGAAATTAGCACGAATAACTTATCACGGATTGCACTGTCAGGTCAGTAAACATCAATTCCCTTACAGATAATGTAGCAAGCCACGTGCTGAGTGGCTGTTGCGTCGGTGACGAAATGGCGGTCCCTGTTAGTTAGAGCCCGGCACTGCTGCACGGTGTCAGATTAGACACTAAGTTCGCGTTTCGGTTACTGCGCATGGCGCCCGACACACCTCGGCGCTAGGGAGAGCACTCCCTCATAATTCTAACCATCGTGGTGCGTGATTATGCATACACACAAATTTACTTAGTTCAAAATTACTGTTTTATCGAATGTGACGCCGTGTAGTTTGGTACACAGGCGGGCTCGGACTGACAGGCGCATCAGCCGGCCAGGTGCCAGGAGCGCCAACCTATAAGGGACGCTACGACGTCACTGGAATAATGGGAAATACGGTGCCACACGCGAAATATGTTCTCTGAAAATTATCCACAGTTTTGGCACACGTCCTGTCCAAAGCCGAAAAAGTTTAAAGTTTAAAGTTGGGAGGGGCGCCAGCTTATTAGCCTCTCCGGGGCGCCCGCACATCTCGGGCCCGCCCTCTAGGTACGTACTAACATTTCGAAGAAACCTGCTTCCTCTGTCTTGATAGCACAAAATTCTCTATACTGAAGATGGAGGTAACAAGTTGCTCCGAAACGTATGTACAAAACAACCCGGTTTCACCCACGCCCCCTCCCCCCCCCCTCTCCACAGAAGACAACAAGTTCGTAGCCAACGTTATCAGAACCTCAAACTCACGTGCCTGGCTGTAGCTATTTGTATGTCCCTCTCGCACACGTAAGCCCAGGAAACACGTGACTATACGTGTTCATTATTTTAGAACAAAGAACATTAATGATAATCACAATCAGTGGCGTATCTGGCGGGGGCTGAGCGTTGCAGCTGCTCTGGGCGGCGAGAGTGCAAGGGGCAGCAAAATTGGCGCGAAAATGAGTAGGTTATTTTAAATTAAATTTAGAAAACATATTTTCTTCGTTAAATTAACGTTAAATTACTGAGCCAAACAAAAATAAATTCTATAAATAATCGTGATTTTTTTAAAATCATAATTTCTCTTAGAGAAGGACATTGGGATTACTCGCCACGGCCACCAAAATCCCAGCCACGCCACTGATCGCAATTACATGTACGTGGAAGGCAGGACAATTCTGTTATTTGTGTACTTACTAAGCTGTACAGTGGGCCGGGATAGTTCAGTCGGTATAGCGACTCGCTACGGGCTGGATGGTCCGGGGATCGAATCCCGGTGGGGGCGAGATTTTCCGTACTCCTTCCTACCGGCCCTGGGGCCCACCCAGCCTCCTATACAGTGCGTACCGGGTATCCTTCCCGGGGGTAAAGCGGCCGGGGCGTGGCGTTGACCGCCCACCTCCATTTTAGAGCTTCGGTCAAAGAAAGAGTAGAGGTATACCTCCACTCCCATTCTGGGCCTTAATGGTCTGTTCTAGGGTGAAATTTACCTTCTTTTACCTTTACTAACATGTACTGTATGCGTTACAGGCCAATGTGGCCCCATCGCCTCTAGTTTTTTATGATTTATGAATTGAATTTATGCATCTCGTTTGTAGAATTTGGCAGACCGTTTGGATGGGGTGTCGGTCCGTCGTCAAGCCCTCACATTGAACCATGCGCAGAAAAAAAACACACACACACACACAGCCAAAGTTGGGTTCGAACCCGCACGCCAGCACTCAACAGACAGACGTCAGCACACATATGAGAGCGCGTGGACTAGTGTCATCCAGCCAGCGGAACTGTGAGCTGCGAACGATCAGTGGAATGCAAGCTTACTCAAGACGCGGCGTGGGAGCGAGCCGGTGAGTGGGCTAGTGTGTATAACACAAACCGAGCCGACAGGAAGAGAGTAGAGATCGTCGACACGTAAAACAATGAAAGAATATAATTATCTCTCGCATCTCTGTAGAGATTTTCCAGGAAATTCTTATCTTTATATCGCACTCATTTCCCAGACCCGCTATTCTACGCGCCTTCTTCGTTTAACATAACACCCACCATACATCATACGCTGGTCTCAGTCCCACGTTGTTATCTGCGGCGACACTTGTGACACTGTAGACAATACACGGCGGTACCGTATTTTCAACTCGAACTTCGATCAGACGAACAGAAGGGTAAAATAAAACAGGTACAGTCGAACTCGTTTATAACGTCGCGAAAGGGACGGGATATTTTGTGTCGTTATAAGCGATTGTTGTTATAATCAACGAATATACTGTTATGGGTAACAGTGAGGAATTAATTAGTACCATAGAATAGGCGTATCTGACGCAGTAGACGAGGTATCGCGTAAACCGATGTCGTTATAACCGGGTTTGACTGCACTTCAATTTTCCTATCACTTAAAATGCACAACGTAGTGAGTTTACGGTCACTTAAGTCCCCGGAACCGCAGTTCCCCGCATTTCTCAGCCTTTGACCATATAATCTGATGTGCTGCTCTTGTATTCCTGTGTGATGAACCCCCAGAGGTTGACTCCTTGTTGTCGAAACGTACGTAGGGAATTAACTTGTACCGTTAGGGCCAACTCGTACACTAAAGTATCACAATATATCAGGTTTTGCATAATTCCCGACATGTTTCGGTGTGGATCTACACCATCCTGAGGGGAACCTATATAGAAAACCCAGTTTTTCTTCAGTGGTTTCTAGTGTCTGGAATTACGTGAAACCTGATACATTGTGATTTTTAGTGTAGGAGTTGGCCCTAATAATACGAATTAAATTCATGCATACATGGTACCGACAATTTTAAATATGTAGGGGTCTTTAATATGGGGCCGCGGTGGCGCAGTTGGTTGAGGCACTGCGGTCGCGGCTTCGATTCCCGATGGTGTCGGTGGATTTTTTCATTGACATAATCCTGTCGGTCGCACTATGGCCCTAGGGTCGACTCAGCCTCTAACAGAATTGAGTACCAGGAATATTTCCTGGGGGGGTAATGGCGGCCGGTGCGTAGGGCTGACAACCTACCACCTTCATGTGCCGATTGTCTAGAAATCTGGGAGCCTCGACCTCCTGGAAGCCTCTGGGCCTGTCCAGGCCTGTAATGGGACTTCTAGGGGTCTTTGATATACACTATATACGTATTTTATCTACTAAATTTTTTGGTTGTTATAAGGATTGTGACAAGATGCAAACATAACATAAAATACTACACACTAGGTAACTGAAATTTCGAAATATGATATGAAAATTATTTCTCCGCATCAGAGAAGATAATCGCCGACTACACTGTCTGCATTAATAAGATCACAACTATATTGTATATCGGAATATACTTACTACAACGCCCGTCCGCAATACTAAAGAAAGAAGCAGCGGGAAATGTTTAACGTGTTCCACATAAATTTTATAAAATTTTGATTAGCAATATTTTAAAATTGGAACCGTTGTACAATCAATAAATTGTAAGATTGAGATGTCAATATAGTGACAAGAATTAACGTAAGTTTGCAATTATTTACATTTTACAATACCAGAAGGCCTGAAGATAGCCTGGGCGAAACACGTGGTTTTATCTAGTCTGAAACATCAATACTAAGTGTTGAAAAGATTGCGTGAACGGTGAACTCAGTGATTTTTATTGCCAGTAGCAAAACAGGATGTACGGGATTAAATTCCAAAGCAAACAAGCGCGTTCACTCCTGTGTGTCTGCGGTCGCGTTAGGTGATCACGTGTGATAATGAAGTGCCGACTTGGAACGCGTTATCTGCAAGGCTTATGCAATGTCCACAGTTCGCGTTGCGTGTGCCAAGGTGTTACACTGCAGCGCCCTCTGTGCAAGGAAATTCAAACATATAAAATTCTGAAACCGGACGTGACGTCAGAGTACAGCTGGCACCGTAACTGTAATTATACGTCTTATGTCTTATGCTCTGCCTTCCATTTATTACACAGTCGAACTCGCTTATAATGTAATGAAAGGACTGAATATTTTGTGTCGCTATAAACGAGTGTCGTTATAACCGAGCAGTATAATGTTACGGTTAACAGCGAGGAATTAATTGGTACCACAGAACATCTGACGCTATAGACGAGGTGTCTCATAAACCAATGTCGTTATAACCGGGTTCCACTGTAATTATTTAGACATCTATGAACAAAAACGTGAATATATGTACATAATTTGAAGAAAACCAGACAGTAATGTTAATGACCTTTTCTGAGCCGTGTGACAAACGTCCACAGCAAAATAAAGGTAAATAATACACTTCTCTTGGACACCCCTATTCCCTGGCAAACAAGAGAAGGGAAAGGTGGAAGCGATGTGCCACATCGAGTCACTCTATGAGAAGTTTCATCTCTTTTTTTCTACCTTCCGTTCACATGAACAGGCCTACTTGTTTAACCAATTTAAATCCTAATGGTAACTCCACGTACCACCTTGCCATCACGTAAACATATTCTGCAATTTTCCCCACTGCACTATGTTTCATGTGATTCTCGTAACAAACAATGATTAGTTTTCATAACTGAGACGGACTACGTTCTCTGTGAGGTAGGAACTGAATTTTTATATGTAATCTGGAAGGACGTGAGTCCTCAAACTGCAGTTATTATATTAATTAATAATACGTTTCAAACAAACATGTACTTCTTATTCACACCGGCTGTGGGTCCCACCCAGCCTCCTGTTCAGTGGGTACCGCTGGCCCTTTGTCCGGGAGTAAAGCGGCCGGGGCGTGAAGCCGAATCTTCACCCCAGGTCTGAATCGACCCCAGGGCCACAGTGCGGCCGGAAGGATTAAATCAATGAAAATTTTAAATTATACCATCGCGAATCGAACCCGCGACCTTCCGGCATGTAGCTCAGTGCCTCAAGTAACCGTGCCACCGCGTGCCCCTTTTGTACAGCAGTAATCGTTAAAAACTCTGGTCACTTTATATGTACGTGATATGCACCACCTTGCTAAAAATTCTGCCGGTGCTGATGTGTCTTATTAAAGTTTCCAGGTCTTGAAAAGAGCCTCTTTCACAGCTAATTACTATTTTGTATAAGTAAGCGAATACCCGTTGACAGGTAGAGGACAATCACGAAACATCAGAGAAGACAGCCAGCACGTAACATGACCCACATTTTAACCAGGTTAGGTTTTGCTACTTGTTGAATGCAAGTGCAGCATGTTACCGCTACATTAACCTACTCGGCCTCTTAGCTCTTTGACACCTGACTAGTACCTTCTATTCATTATACCAGAAAGTAACGGCTGTCCTTTGAAACCATCTGCATAACAAGTATTCATCTATAAGCTTACCGTTTCATTTATAGCTGCCTAGAAAAGACACGTTCACAAAACTAATATGCTGGCAGATCCCTCTCACTGCATGGCACAGTCAGCGCAATTAAGACGACATAGACGTCATATATTAAATCTAATTTAATTCGTATAAAGCAGAACCGGTTAGCAGTAGCAAGTATTATGCTACTTGTCCATCTGCAGCACCAGTCAAGTGTGAATGTACTGCGGTGAATTTCAATTGAAAATGGACACAGCGCGTTATTTTCTTCCGGCAATTTAAACCACAAGAGTTCATTTCCTGTCCGTTGGTTTTAATTCTCAATTTATTCGATTGCCTAGCTTACTGGTTCCTTTTATTTTCGTATCGTTGTAGCTTGGTTCTCGTTTTCCCGTTTATCTCAGCTGGATGCAGCAAGTATTTAGTACTAAGCCGTTGCTACGTATTTATAAAGTCCAGTTTCCCGCTAACAAAAACGACATACAGTCGAATTCGATTATAACGTCATGAAAGGGACTGAATATTTTGTGTCGCTATAACCGAGTGGTTTTATAACAGAGTATTATAATGTTATGGTTAACAGTGAGGAATTAATTGGTACCACAGAATATCTGACGCTATAGACGAGATGTCGCAGAAACCGATGTCGTTATAAGCGGGTTCGACTATATTTAAGTGTGTTAGTTAAGGAGCCTGTCGACTGCTAAGTTTATAATGTCGGCGATGGATGAAGCATTGCTGGGAAGACCGAAGAATTCTGGAAAAAAACTGTCCTAATGCCACTTTATCCAGCACAAATACCATATGAACTAGCCTGAGATCTACAGAAAGGCAGGTAGCTAGCTACAAAACTACACGCCATTTAACATTGTACAAAAGAGTAATTTTCAGTCCAGTTTGTGATAATTCGAAAGTAACTTCGACTGTACTTGTACATAAACTACAAAACTGATTTCCCCCCCCCCCCCCATGGTGCAAAAGACCCTAGTGGGCCAGGGCGTCCGCATTATCGAGGCTTCACGATCACACTCAGACACACCACACTCGGTAGGACTCCTCTGGACGAGTGATCACATAACTATGATTGCTGACAGATTAAACGGAACGTCCAACTAAGTCTTTTCGTTTTTCATTATTTACGCATTACATCCTGTGGGTTTCCCCCAATTTACAAATAATTCCTGAAATTATTAATCGCATAGGCATTTTGTAAAACCCCTTGGACGGAGAATCGATCTGTCGCATGGCCTATACCAGACCCACTCAACTCGTAGCTCGCCGGCAACATTGCCCGCGACACAGTGTTATGTTGCCCGCGGAAACATTTCAAATGAGAAAACGTCTTTTAAACACTTTGCCTGGCAAAGCCAAAGCGTTTCTGAAAACTTTTGAGCCGTTTATTTATTCAAGCGGCAGAACACAGTTCACGTCTTAAGAGTCATCCGTTTTCGGCAATTCATCATTTATTCTAATATTACAAAGCAGAGTATCATAACAGCTCAGTGGCTTGTGGGAACTTTGCTGGATGGCAGCAAATTGGTCAGAACTACCTGACCGTCGTTTCTATAAACTGGCTACAAACGCACCGTCTCATACTGGTAGTTTTAAGCAGCGAATTTTTAATATGCTAGAGTGATGAACGGTCCGGGGATCGAATGCCGGTGGAGATTTTCCGCAGCTGCCCACAACGGCCCTGGGGACCACCCAGCCTCCTTTACATTGGGTACCGGGTCTCTTTCCCTGGGGTAAAGAGGCTGAGGAATGGCGTGGCCTTAACCGCCCATCCCCATCTAGCGCCCAGGTTAAATAAAGAGTAAAGCTGTACCTCTACTCCCCCTCCGTGCCTTTATGGTATATTATAGACTGAACTTTCCCTTTATGGTCTAGAGGTTTTTTTTTTTCCTGCTTGGCAGATAAGCACCGGTCCAACGCTCCGCCCGACGCTCTGTCAGTGTTGCGTCGCACGCCGCGTGTCGGAAAGGTTTAACAGTCGATGACGCGAGCTAGACAAAGTATCGCAATGATAACGGCCTTTAGAAAGGCTGATAAAAACTCACTACAGCGTCGGGCCGGCACTTATTGTTCAAGAAGGGAAAAAAACACCTAATGCGAATGTAGGATCTGGAACCATAAGAAATCAAATGGTCGTGGTCTGCTTTCAGTTACTGTAATAACATTTCAACGAAGGAAGTGACCAGCCTCGATCAGGATAGCTGGTTACACAGCACTACGTATCTGGCAATGTGGGATCACTCTCACAACATCGTAACCTGTCTCCTTCTGCGCAAGTTGTCACTCACCCGTCTACTGTTGCAGAAACACGTGTTATAATATTCCTGTTGCTGCGGTGGGCCACAGACAGCTGCGTGATTGAGCAGTTTCGAACTGTGTACAAATAGTTATGAGTGTAGTGCAAGCTTCAACTGTTACTAATCACATCGATTATAAGAACCAGTTGCGCGGCTCCTTATTTGTCATGCAGCCGAAAACCTGTCCCCACCCCGGTCAAACTATTGTTTGTTTTTCGAGGAAGGGCCGCCCTGCTGGGCACAGCAATTCGCGTTGTTGGCAAAGTCCTGGCGATCAAGGGGGCCCGCTCTAATACAGTATTCAGTTCATGTATCCGGTTGTAAACTGACACACGGGAAGGCACAAAAGAACGGGACGTTTGGAAGAAAAGAAACAAGACAAGCGGAAACAGAAAATAAATGAAGAATCAAGAAACAAAATGAGGACGGAAGGGAAAGGTAATTAAAAAGGAAGTTGAAACAGAAAGAAAAACAGGAGAAACAGAAAATACAGAAAATCAAGAAATAACGAAAGAGAAACTAATTTCATAGAGTAGTGTTCTTCCTGAGAAGCTAACAGTTTCTCAGCTAGTCAAGAAATTCCCCTCATTTTGTGCAACCCGAAGGTTCACTACCGCATTCACAACAGCCCACCACATGTCCCTATCCCCGGTCAGATGAATCCAGTCCATGCCCCACCATCCCACTTCTTCAAGATCCATTTTAGTATTATCGTCCCATCTACGCCTATGTATAAAAAAATATAATCCTCTACTCGTACAGTGCCTCCCTGGTCTCATAAAACTTCTAACCTGCTGTACACCCACTAAATCTAACTTATACCTCACTAATTCCCTGGCTAATGTCGTAAATGACCCTAGCTTATACAGGCTCCTCACCAACAAAAGAGAAAAGGAAACAAATAAAAACAGGAAATGTAAAGAAAGAATGAATAGAGTTCAGAAAGGAACAAGGACCAAATTGATGCGAAGACTAGACGATAAGAAAGGAAGGTAAAGAGCCGATGACCTGCTTAAATTAGCCAGCCATCAGGTGAGAACGGCAGCAGCATTCCGCACGGGACATGCCCCTGTGAAGAAGCACCTGAATATTATGGGCCTGTTTGGTGGAGATTCGAACTGCAGATTTTGCAAGATGGAGACTGAAACAGCGCACCGTATTATTTGCTGTTGCGAGGCCTTGGCTCGCCAGCGTTGTAATTTCTTTGGGAAGTTCGTTGCTGAACCCAAAGACCTAAGCACGGCCTCGTTAAAAGACCTGTGTCGTGTAAGAGACGCAGGGTTAATAAGTCTGCGCTGAAAGAACAGTATGTGGCTGCACAATAAGTCTAAGGCTGCGGTGCATCTGGTGCTTTTGCTGACAGGCCCTTTGGGAAAAGAAAAAGGAGGAGGAGAAGAAGAAGGAAAATAGACTCAGGAAAATCTTCGCATGTGCCTGGTGACCCTCACTCTGACCTCTGTCCTCACTAGATTTGTCGATTCCCGCAACAAGCATGAACTTTCACAATAACCTCCTACCTACGGGCACCGAAGGCTCTTTGTCCGAGGGACATGTAGGTGACCAGTCGGATCCACCCAGTGGCCAACTTAATAATGCGTATTCGTGGCGCAGTGCATAATTTATCAGTTCCTAACACCCTCCGTCATTAGAACTTCCATTAGAAACAACTTCATCACCTGTGTTCTACCAAGTGCTTCCTTCCGCTCACAACGGACTTCTTATGCTGCGAGCCCGCAATAAAAGTGTTAGACAAGAGAATACAATCAACCACAGGTGCAACACCTGCACAACTGCAAAGTGAAACCATATACTCGACCCGGATTCCTAGGGGCAAGAGGGTGCGTTAATGGGCTTCTTCCCGTAACATATCAGGTGCTTTGAAGTTCTCTGGCGGAGGCACTGACGTTTAACCCAGTGACTCTACAGAAAGCGAGCGCTGTGTTCAAACACTTCTTGTAATCAGCCAAATGTTTCAGCAAAGTTTTGTAAAACTCTTCATCCGCTGTACTGTAATGAAGCAGTAAAATGTCGAGTGTATGACACCAGGCCACTAGACACTGCATTATCTCTGTGGAGGCTCGGGTTCAATCCCAGAAGTCTTTACGTGATAGTGGTAATGCACGAAGTGGCACCGGAGTACATTTATCTGCCTCCTTCAGAATGAAAGCCCATACGGATCTGTCTTCTACTTTCTTACTCCATCTCTTGACATCCATCGATTTCAGATCACTCTCAATACAGTCTAGCCACCTTAATTTTGGTCTTCCTGTTTTTCTTCTTTCATATAGTTGGAAAATAATACACGAACTAAAAAGAAAAGCAAAAAACATTACAAGAGGTGGAGATTACAAAAGAAGACAAAATACGAAAGAAATCATGGTACTGTATAAAGGTAAATTTGTCCCTGTTAAGCAAACGGACAACTTCACGTCCATGCATTCTTAACCTCGGCACCATAAGGCGGTGCGTGGCCAACTAAATGACCCGCCCGCCTTACCCGCAGGCACACAATGGACAGGAGATCCGGTGTGTCTCAGAGGCTGCTGGACTCCGTTTCCTCGGCAGTGCAAGGTAGTCTAGTCAATATATTACTGAGCTACGCCGACTGAGGACGACATAGAGTAAATATATATACATAATCACAAAGCAGCGGTAGTTTTATTAAAGTAAACATGGTATTACACAGTCGCGCTGTATCAGCAATTGGCCAATAACGTTCTTACAGTGCTCTTAGCTGATGCGATGTATTTACTGCAACATGTGGAAAAAAGAAATTTACTTTTAATGGACTGTGAAGTGACTACTGTCACCACACCTTTACACGTGATGATAACTGCAACACAGATTCTTAGCCGCGACACACACAAGTGCAGTCCTCAAGTGGCGGGACAGGTTCCACACTTCGAGCTGCACCAACTGGCTCCTCAGCCCGCAACCGGCATGCCTTTCAGTCGCCTGCTTACTGCACCTTCTGCGGTTGAAGGAACTTACCTGAACGCTCGTCTTCCAGCACTTGAAATTTATATGAGATCGAGTATCAAAATTAATGTCTTCGGCAATGTTTAACCTTTTAAAGCCTAGCGGTAACTTTACATATGACCAGGTTTAACATTAAAAAATTCTACGCGGTGCCCACATTGCGTTTATGTGTTTTGTACGGATCTCAGAACAAACAGAAACTTTTGCCTTATAAAACATCAAGAGACTGGTTTTTATAACCGAAGTGGAGAGTGTTTACAGCGCGGTACGCACTGAGTTCTTATATAAAACAGATAAGCTTCGTCTTTAAAGGGTTAAGAGGAACCCGATTTGTAGTAAATCTTAAGGATGGACGTGGGAAACAGGTTCTCCGAAAAGTTGGTACCTATGTATCGAAATATACAGCGTCACATCCCAGACGACCATAACTTGTAATTTAGGGTGAGGTATCCATCCTTCTGGGATGACACCTCGAGAGGTCAGGAACCAGTCGCGCAAAAGATATGAGTGAGTGGTGGTACATCTCCACGCATTATTAATCTCGATGCCAGATGCAGTTGGTCACCTTCAGGTCTTGGAGGCTGTACTGACGGAGGGAAATACTCCCGGTACCCACTGAATAAAAGGCTGTGTGGGCCCTCCAGCAGGTTTGGACGTTGTAGATTTGTCCCTGCTGGAAGTCGAAACCCATGAGGTGCGTCCCGGTGTCAGGCCGTACCATGGCTCAGGCGGTTACTCGCCGGCCTGTCACCGCGGAGACGCGGGTTCGGTCCCGGGTCAGTCCATGTGGGATTTGTGGTGGACAAAGTGGCACTGGGACAGGTTTTACCTCGAGTGCTTCGGTTGTCGCCTGTCAGTTTCATTCCATTGGTACTCCATTACACGGGAAAACGAAAAAAAAATTAATCATCTTCATCACAGGGTCCCACAATAAGCCTCAAGGCTGCGGCGCGTCCGTAGCATCTGCTGCGGGGCCCTTCTCCACAAAGAAAGGCCCTGTAGTCACTCTGGATGCGGTTAAAAAGCGAAAAACTCTCTGTCTCTGCCAGGAGTCGAACCAAGTCCAGGAATCGACTCCCATTGCGCCCAGTCCGTAGCTTGGTCACTGTACTAACTGCGCTACCCTGACTTTAGTTTCAGTAATGGTGGTGGGAGTGGCCACGTCCTTCACCTTTGACCGAACACCTGAGCGGTGAAGAAGCCGCTAAACTCAGTAATTATGGAAACGTTCCTTACTGAGGCATCAGAAGTCAACAAAACGAAAAAGAAACCTAATTACACGGTGCAGTGGATAAACTCCGTACCTGCCAAGTTAAGAACGAGACCCCCGTCCACCTGTATATATCTGTTTTTGATGTCCTGTATGTCTGTCTGTCTGTCTGTCTGTCTATCTGTCTATAACCTCTTTCCGTCCACGAAGGTCATCTTGCAGGTGTGGACTACCTGCCACTCGAGTTCGTAAATCCATAACCCACTGCCAGAGGAAGTGTGTATGAAAAAGGGGCACACATGAACGTCTTAACCACTCTTAGGAAAGGCACGTCACTTCTAACAATAAGGAAGAAGGATTTACATTCAGTTACACTGATGATGGAGGCACAAGGATTCTCTGTAACGTCGTTATATTTCTACCAGATTATACAGTGTTATGTACCGCAAAAACAATCTTCACTGTCACCGCCATTAGGAAGCTCCAAGCATCTCACCTTAGGAAGACCATTTTTTAAAATGTAAATTTGTCATAAGCATGGAATGAAACTGAGCCTCTCGTTATTTGTTTTATTCATATCTCCTTGTTTAACGACGCTGTCAGAAGCTTTGAACATACAGCCTGTAGGACAAGCATGGAATAATGAAGTGGAACGCATTTGGAAGAGAAGGAAGAAATGTAAAGTTTTCCCTGTTCACGCCACAAAGGCATATAGGGGAAGCAGAAATATAGGTCCATTCAACTGATAAAATATCTGCTAGGGAGGTTTGCTCCGCCTCCAAGAATTTGAGCGAGTTTAAGTCTCCTTTTTCCACAAAATCTGCAGCCATTTTTTTCAAACTGTACATTTCTAAACATTTTTTAACATTTCTTCATATAGTTCCTTTTATTTTTTATATTCAATTATTTTATTTTACAAATGATTTCATGTAGTCTAAGTTACTTAACGCGGGCTACTTGAAAGTACTAACGTCCTCAGTTATTCGTCGTTTATCATAACCTTTGATGTGAAGAGCTCTTTGCCTTTCACGGCCACTGATAATACACCACGCCCTCTGAAATCACATTCTACATGCCAGTTACATAGCAGCGTTCATCAGCGGTGTGGTAGCACAGCAGTTACTTGCCTGATAGGCAGATGGGGTGATAAGATCACCGTTTCAGAAGCTGATCAGGGCAACATATGGAAGACATGCTGCAGATTAGAAGGCTGTCACATCAGCAGGGCATGACGTTTGATTTTACCTGGTAACTGTGAAGTGGGAATACGACCAGAGATACACAGCTGTGTGTCTAGGTGTGTCAGCTCACTGCACGTACGCCAGTCACGTGTCTCCTACAGCTGGTATCATTTGACTCAGTCATAGCTTGTGAACAGCAGGGTGTGTCCCATGAAAATTCATCCCATAAGCGTCAGTTGTATTTGAAGAAAACAGAATACGAGGTGGTAGTCAAGTGTCACACACACGCAAACAGCATTTAATCAAGTTTCGAATTATAACGTTTATTAAAGTAAGAGGGAGATTGTAAAGTTTGACTATGATATTGCGTCATTCTCACGCAGTTTCCACGCAAACATGTGTTTACGTATTTACATAGGTGGAAGCTCTGTGTTCGACACTGTGCTGCCTGAAACTTCAGGCGGTACCTTAATTCCCTATTTCAAACGCAACACAAACCAGTTGGGAAAGAAGGGGGAAATGTACGAAAAAGACACCGGAAAGAAAGAACGAAAGACAGAAAGAAAGAAAGAAAGAAAGAAAGAAAGAAAGAAAGAAAGAAAGAAGGAAAGAAAGAAAGAAAGAAAGAAAGAAGGGAGAAAGGAAGAAAGAAAGAAACAGAAAGGAAGGAAGGAAGGGAGAAAGGAAGAAAGAAAGAAAGAAAGAAAGAAAGAAAGAAAGAAAGAAAGAAAGTGGACGAGGAATGACGACACAAACAAAAGATTCCCCCTTCAATTTCAACTGACAATTTCGAATAGCATTTTCACATATTTTTTAAAAAAAGGTTCATTGCACAAACCACAGGTAATCAAGTCTCAGAATCCCGAATAGGCACGAATAGAGATAAAATTACGGGCACATACCAAGTCGACGATTTGGTATGTCACTTCCGTGCAAGGAAATTATCCAGCAGCTGAGCAATACTCATTAGACTTGGTGTTCCGGGAAAGGTTCTATGAATTCACGTTTGGGTCGTAAGTTTTTGAACCATTGTGTGAGAAATAAGACAGAGAGTAAAAGAGTAGTTAGGTGAAATGAAAGTCATGGGAGAAGCGAGAAATTTTATTTCGGAAGGAGCAAGAGGATGTGGTTTTAAAGTGACGGGACGCAATGCCTTGAAACGCGAGCCACAGAATACCGCATTGTGATCAGCGATGACGTGCAGAATTTGTAACGCTGATTTTGTAGTCTCCACAACAAGATGTTTAATTCAGATTAATACAAGTCGGCAGACGTACATAAAAAAGGGCGCAGCATAAACTTATAATTTCGGCTGTTGCTTGAATATTATCAGTCACTTCCATCTAGTGCCGAGGTTAAGAATGAGTGGCGCTTATAACTTTACTCCCCCATACGTCTTCATGGCATGCGATCTTACTTTTACCTTACAATAAACGTTTTTACTTCAACTGTCGTCAGTACTAGGAGGATAGAATCTTGACGCAAAAAGTGAAGTTAAAGGTTGCCCCTCTGTTTCACTGAGCACCTGGAAATGAAGTATGGGCGAGTGAAGGTACAGCTCCATGTATTATTAACCACAGCACAAAATGGGAGTATTACGCTAAAGCCCCGACTACTTTAACCAAACAGAGGCCCTAGTACCCATCAGATGACAGACTGGGTGGGCCCCAGAACCACTGTGGAAACCCAAGTGGATAGAAAACACTCGTCCTCCTGCCAATAAACGAATTCTGGTCATCCAGTCAGTAGCCAGCCAGTAAACTGACCTGGATTCTGAATTCTTACTACTGTTGTCAACTCAGGAGAATACCTCTGACCTTGACAGTAATGACGCAGGAGGAAACTAAGATGTGTAAGATTTTTGTGACCAAGAAACAATGTATTCCGGTTAAAACACATAGGCTTTAAGTTCAGGTATGTCTTGTGCTTGCAAGGTAATACAGTAATCTCTGTTGCGTCTATTCGGTTATAGCTCTGCACACATTTGAGCCTTGGCGTATTATAAACTGAACACATGACAAAATAACGATCAGTGGAAACTGTCAAATGCATTGACAGAAATTTACGTTTTAGAAAGAATCTACATATTTTTTTCTGCACGGGAATCCCGGTGATAAGGGAGCTTACCAACGCTGTCAAGGTCAAAGGTCTTCTCATCAGTCGATGACCGTACTTATTTGACGCTTTCTTACAAACTTGACAGAATCGCATTATTAACTCTCATTATCGCTTCGGCAAGCCCCACTACTGTTCGAATAGTTAGACCATAAAAACATGACGTCTGTTATCAGTCATACCTATCAGCCACTAAGAACGCTGTCAGCACGTCACACCCTCATGTGATGTAAGTGTCCAGTGTCTGTATCTACAATATAGCGCAAAGTAGCATAACGTTACGAAAGCAACCTTGTAATTTTTAATATGGCACAAGTAACGTTCAGTAAGTTAAGCAACTTAGTATAAAACAAAGAATTCGTTTATGTATTGACTCACGGTAAATGTAACGACGCTGTCAGTTGGTTGAGACTATACAGAGTGGATCAGGATGATTCATCCTTTAAGGACGGAGCGTATCTGTTTTATATATGGACTCAGTGCGTACCGCGCTGTAAACACTCTCCACTTCGGTTATAAAAACCAATCTCTTAATGTTTTATAAGGCAAAAGTTTCTGTTTGTTCTGGGATCCGTATAAAACACATAAACGCAATGTGGGCACCACGTAGAATTTTTTAATGTTAAACCCGGTGGTACGTAAAGTTACCGCTAGGCTTTAAAAGGTTAATGGAATGGTAGGAATGAGGAAGGACACTGTCGGGGCCTAATGTGAAGTAACTTACAATCCCTGAATTTTCGTGGACAGAGGAAAACCACGAAGAAACATTCAGGGGTAACTTTCCCCAGGACTCATGACTTCCCGAATACGAAGGGCCACATCATGGGCCACAAAACTGGTTGGGTATATTTACATTATAACACTTTCTACAAAGATTTCTTCCAACCTATCGTCCGCTCTAACGTGGTTGCCAACGGATTACGTGCCACGTGCGGTGCCTGAAAAACGATTTAACCATTCGGCAATCAGAAAGCTCGCCCAGACGCGGTGAAAATAAAAAAAAGCAGTGCCGTGTCATTATATGGTTTTATAATCCAATTAATGACAAGTTGAAACAGTTCAATGCTTGTAATTAAGTGTCAAGTCCAAATGTCCTGTTAGGTTGATAAAATAGGTGGTATAGGGAAATCCGATAAGAAAATAAGTACGGTCGAACTCAGTTATAACGTCATGAAAGGGACTGAAAATGCCGTGTCGTTATAAACGGGTGTCGTTATAACCGAGGAGTGTAATGTTACGGTTAACAGCGGCGAATTAATTGGTGCCACAGAATATCTGACGCTATACGCGAGGCGTAATATTAAACCGATGTCGTTATAACCGGGTTCCACCGCATTTTGCGTTTGCTAACGAAAATAAATCATTCTCTTCAGTACCAAGCAACTTGATAGAGAGGAGAGGTTGTGAAAGAGGTGGTGAGTATCGTGTTCTTTTAGGATGTGACGCCGTGTGGTTTGGTAGACAAGCACAGACACTTCGGAAAAGCATGCAGCCTCCGTCTTCAGAGTGTTTCATTAACAGGAACATACAGGCAACCCGGGTTCTTTCGAATCTACACGTCGCAGTCCAATAACACCGTAACATTACGCAATTTCAATCACACGCTGACACTTGTCGCGCTACACGCAGACCGAAAGTGCACGTCACCGGACACGCGTGTACGTCGCGTTATATGCCACGTGACTCGTCGCCGGTCCCTCCCGTGGACCCGCGTCGCACATGGTTATCGCTTGCACTATCTGTTCAGATTGCGGCCACTCTTCTAAACACTCCGCTTTGACTGACTGCTCGACGCCCTATACCAAAGCGTCATAGCGCGACTCGCGAACTGTATGCGGCTAGCGACAGTCGCTTGTAAAAAAAATACTATTGGAGTAACTGACATGCACGCCGATCCCAGCAGCCGCACTGTCTAAGGCGTGGGGCTGCAGTCGCTCGCTTGCTGGGATTGCGGGTTCGCATCCCGCCGGTGGGCATTGATATCTGTCTCTTGTAAGTGTTGTGTGTTGTCAGGTAGAGGTCTCTGCGTCGGGCTGATCACTCGTCCAGAGGAGTCCTACTAGGTGTGGTGTGTCTGAGTATGATCGTGAAGCCTCGATAATGAGGAGGTCCTGGCCAACTAGGGGCTGTTGCGCCATGGGCGAAATGCACACAAGGCCGACAGTAAACGGCGTTTTCAAATAAGGAGCCTGAGAACTGACTTAAAAGAAACCAATTTTACCTGGATGAACATAAATAAGAAGACGTCAAATAATATATATGCATTAATAAAATGGTGTATATATATATATACATATATATATACAGTAGAACCCGGTTATAATGACATCGGTTTATATGACGTCTCGTCTATAACGTCAGATATTTTGTGGTACCAATTGATTCCTCACCGTTAACCATAACATTACTCTGCTCGGTTATAACAACACTCGCTTACAACGACACACAATATTCAGTCCCTTTCATGGCGTTATAATCGCGTTCGACTCTGTGTGTGTGTGTGTGTGTAAACCATTTTTTTAACGTACGCCTCTTGCCTAAGTTGCCTCGTAAAGCGCGGCTACCGAAGCTCATCTACTTGGCCAGCCAAGCTCTAGAATGAAACACGATACGCAATGTAACGACAGAAAAAGGGGCCACTGCAACACGCACTCACGCACAAAGGCACACACCCATATCCGACTGACGACCCGTCCATGAATTGCGAGCGACCCGCGGAAATGGGTTAAGTTTAGCTTCCGTTGGGTTAGGCCACTTTCTGATGAAAACAGGCCACTTGCAATATCTATGCACAGAGGGAAGGATAATATTAAAACAGATTTTAAAATACTGTTAGTATCTGTGGTCTGAATTTATGTGTGTCGGGACAGGGCCAGAACGGGAAATTGTGAACATTTTGGATTCCATAAAACAGGCGGTGCAAACATGCCGGGTTCCTGGTTGCCCGGGCTACAAAATTTTGTACTGCAGTAACTCACATTTTGAGCACAATTATTGTGGGTTTTTTCCCCCTTACACACAAATATGTGTATCATTTCACATGCTCCGAACAGAAAGCGTCGGGTGAGGTTCCCAGCGTCATTCCAGAACTGCGGTTCCTCAGCCTGGAATTCGTTCGATGTCACCCTGCCGGACTCGAGAATTTAGAAGTGGCTACTAAATTTTTGGAAAATTTGCGGACTTCTGCCATAAAACGCACGGCATTCCTTCAGCAGCCGAGCAACGATTACATTCTGAAACCCCATGTTCCAAAAAACAAAAAAATTTGACAGTTTCGAAGTAAACAAATTTCCCTCAAGGTTCCCCATGCAGTGCACTACAAGTAAGAACACATCGTCACTAACACACGAAAACGATCCATGTGTCACACTTTTTCAGCAGATCATACCAGGCTTTTCATATATTTGCACGTGCAGAATCTAAGATACACAGAGGTTAACCGGACAGCTACAGTAACTGCACCCACTCTCCGGTTTATGTAGTGTTCAAAATGTCGCTCTCTGTGCAAAGACAAGTAAATACATTTAAAATAGAACTATGTGGTAAGAAAAGATGACACCTAATTGAATTTAAATTTGTAGAGCGGCGGGCAGGACATGTGCCATCAAATAGAAGGCAAAGGTGTTCCCGCCTTGAATGAAGCTTCATGCCATAAAGGCATATGGTCTAGTGTGAGTACAGCTTCGCGCTTTCTTAACCTCTGGGACAGACGGATGTGAGTGGTCACTTTACTCCCGGCGGGGGATGGGGGGGGGGGGGGGTGGAGTGTATCCGGTACCCAGTGTATAGGAGGCTGGGTGGCCGACACAGCCAGTTTGCAGATATTAGAAAAAAAAATTTTATTTGTGTCGAAAGTTGAACCACGGTTCTTCTGCCGTCCAGACAGCGGACTGTTCACTATACCGACTGAGCTATCGCAGCTCTCGTTTAATGCTCTATCATTAAATTGCGGAAGGTCGGTAGTGAGGGCTTCAGCACCTGGTTGTTAACTGCATTCCGTTACCCCCCTCCCCTGTCAAGAAGCCACATGAGATGTTTCAACGTCCGTAAATTCATAACAGAACATGGCTTTATTTCCATACACACCAGACAACAGAACACACACCGGACGAAGTGTGTGGGGACTGGTTGCCAGAGAGGAAGGGATAACTAGCGTTATGTGGGAACACGATGCAGGAAGACGAATGTAAAGAGGTCACACACACGGGAAAATGTTTACTTAACCTTTTAAAGCCTAGCGGTAACTTTACGTACCGCCAGGTTTAACATTAAAAAATTCTACGTGGTGCCCACATTGCGTTTATGTGTTTTGTACGGATCTCAGAACAAACAGCAACTTTTGCCTTACAAAACATTAAGAGACTGGTTTTTATAACCGAAGTAGAGAGTGTTTACAGCGCGGTACGCACTGAGTCTTTATATAAAACAGATACGCTTCGTCTTTAAAGGGTTCAAGTCACCTGTAAGTTGGAAAATAGTCAGTGACACACAACCCTCATTTGAGGTTACGGGGCAACAGGAGCTTAGAAAACTGCAGAGGGATTGGACAGAATGTCAGTGGTGGTGGCAGCATTACCAGCCTCTCTTCAAACGGCTACGGTCTTCTTTACCGCCGATAAATCGACGGCAGCGGGACGCTCATCACACACCTCCAACTACGCCGAGGTTAAGAATAAGTGGACTTACACCTCTACTCCCCCTCTGTGCCTTCATGTCATTTACAAACTACTTTAGCAGCATCAGTAGTAGTAGTCGTAGTAGTAGTAGTAGTGGCATTAGTAGCAGTAGCAGTGCATGTGGCGCGGATGGGACAGGCGAGAAACGCATACAGGATTTGAGGTCACATAACCAGAATGGCCGCGCGGTCTAAGGCGTGGGTCTGAGGCAACTCGCTTCTTGGGATTGCGGGTTCGAATCCCGCCAGGGGCATTGATGTCTGTCTCTTGTGAGTGTTGTGTGTCGTCAGGTAAAGGTCTCTGCGTCGGGCTGATCACTCGTCCAGAGAAGTCCTACCGAGTGTAGCGTGCCTGAGTGCGATAGTGAAGCCTCTATCATGAGAAGGCCCCGGCCCACTAGGGGCTGTTGCACCGTGGGGGAAAATAAAAGTCATACCGTGCGTAATCTTACAATTAGCATATCCAATAATTTTAACATCACAATACTGTAATTTTTATACTTATCAATTTTTATATTGGGGCAGCGGTGACGCAGTTGGTTGAGGCACTGCACTACAAACCGGAAGGTCGCGGGTTCAATTCCCGATGGTGCCATTGGATTTTTTCATTGACATAATCCTTCCGGTCGCACTATGGCCCTGGGGTCGACTCCGCCTCTAACAGAAATGAGTACCAGGAATATTTCCCGGGGGATAAAGGAGGCCGGTGCGTAGGGCTGACAACCTACCACCTTCATGTGCCGATTGTCTAGAAATCTGGGAGCCTCGACCTCCTGGAACCCTCTGGGCCTGTCCAGGCCTGTAATGGGACTGCTTTACCTTCTTTTTTTTTTACCTGTCAATTTTCATATATTTTAAAATTTTAACATTTTAAACATTCAACTACGGGCAGCGTAATACCTAGACCAACGCGTTGGGCTTATATTCCTTTATTCTGTATAACTTCCTGATTATAGCACCCTGTGCCGAAACATGTAGCAGTTCTAATAATTGTTATCAATTGTATTTTATTAAGTGCCTTTGTCAGTGGATATGCTGACTGTCAGTGAGATTACAGTCTCAAGGCTGTGACCGTAACCTTCTGCAGCATGTTTTGCAATCTGGTGCGCATTACCTACATGAAAGGTGACCGGACTGTTTAATTATAAATCCGGGACAAGGCATTAACACAGTCTTTAGTCGAAATTACGAGGCTTTGTTGAATTTTTACTGTTTGATTTGTTACGTCATTAACTATAAAGATGTAAAATACGTCAAAATCCCAAGGTGGTAGAGAGTACCAACCTGTACCTCGGCGCCGGCGCCTCTGCCTGTGATTATAAAGTTTGCGGTCTGTTGAAATGTGACACCTTTTAGTTGGGTAGACAGACACCAGGAACAGGCTGTCTTCAGCTTCAGTTTGGAAGAATAACTGAAGATGAAGGCAGTACGTCCAGCCGAAGCATTCATATCTTACTGAAAGAAACTGCAAGACCACACATCCCAGAAGACAGCAATTTCAGTAACCTCCCAACCCGAACCCTGGCCACTATCCTGAGCTATCCCTGCAGAAAAGGAAGCCCTGCCATTGTGTACTGCATCCCTCCGTTCGGCGGCGCCCCATGCTACACTCAAATAAAACGCTAGCCGACTAGCAGGCCTTTGCAACGTCATCCCTCTGACACAGCAAATCATATAATTCAGCTCAGGTTATAAAAGTTTCAAATCACATATTTTACATTAGGTTAGCTGTGAGCGCCCTGTAATAACACTACCAGGCACTTAGAGGCTAGAGGGCTTTGTACTGCAAAAGCGTTCTAAGTCAGGCGTTACAAATACTCCAACCCTACAGCAGCTCCGTAATATTTCCGTGGTATACCACGGATAAGGAATATCAGACTGCAGAAAACTGCATAACTAGGATACACATGATTTGTACTCTTCACCAAATATTATTTGGGTGGTCAAATCAAGGATCATATGAGGAGGGCATGTGGCACGTATTAGGGGAAGAGAAAAAAGCATGCAGAGTTTTTGTGAGGGCAACCTGAGAGAACGAGATCTTTTGGAAGGCTAGGCGTACATGTGAGGATATTATTAAAATTACTCTTAAAGAAAACGGACGCGAGGGCGTGGACTGGACTAATTTTGCTCCGGACGGGGACAAGTGGCGGGCTGTTGTGAATGCGGCATTCAACCTTCAGTTCCATAAAATGCGGAGAATTTCTTGACTAGCTGAGGAACCATTAGTTTCCCATGGAGGACTCTGCTCCACCGAGTTAGTTACTATACAATGCAAGCAAGAAGTGCTCTTTAAAGAACTGAAGACGGCCGAAGCCGGAAACATCACTCACCGTTACATGATGTACCTGTCACGCGTATTTAGAGATGTAAGGTAGTTGAGGTTGTCAGGGTGCTGTGCATTCACATTGTCATCTTCTGGGATCTGACGCTGTCAAGTTCGGTAAATGTCTATCAACGTTTCAGAAAAACTGTGCCTCTATTGACCCAATTACACTGCGTAACGCTCAAAACGCCATCAACTCCATGTGCAGAAGTACGAAAGAAGATATAAAATAAAGAATGGAAAACAGGGTATCTTACGTACAGAAAGGAAAAAATTAAGAATGAATAAACGAAAGCAGAGACGACAAAAATAAAGGATAAAAAGAGATAAGGAACAAATGAACTGAAGTAACGAACAGGTAAGAAGAGTAAAACAAACACTAAATTTGAGTGTTCGCGTAATACCTCTAAGGAACGGTTCTTCATCCATATTACACGGAAGCCTTGTACACAGGTCTGCAGGTCTATAGGTCATTTAGCTCGTGTCGTATTTATTGACATTGAACAAGCTGAATGCTTATCTATGTAGCAAAGGTGGCTTCTACCAAGGAAAACACTATATTATCTGACTACACCCACACAAAAGTCTGTCCCTGTCAGGCGCAGTGCCGCTCCCGCTAATACAGCCTACTGTATGACATCATCCAAGGACAACAAAATTGGCGTGGTATGTAGCACGCATGGAAGACATGATAAATAAAAATAAAAGTTTACCCTACGAACCCCAAAGGAAAATATTACCCAGGAGACCTAGAACTAAATTGGAGGATATTATTAAAATAGGTCCTGAAGAAACAGTGTGAGGATGTGGACAGGATACACCCCGAAGGCCTGGTGGGCTGTTATGCCGTGAAGTTTGGTACACAGCCTAGGAAACAATGTTTCAGAGAAAAGACTGCTTCAGTCTTCAAGGCTCTTCTGCCACGAAGGCGTCTGCAGATCCCCACCTACCCGCGCGGCGTCACATACCGCAGCAACATGATGCGAATACTCACTGCCGCGAGAAACAGGAAGCGTCTGACTGAGGCACGTTGCGAGAAAACGAACGTCTTGGGTACACAGAAGGCCAGAAGTTCCTGGAATAGCTAAGCCACTATCAGATTCTTATGGAGTTCATCTATTGTAGTCATCAGGTACGGAACGGGGTCCTATGTTACAGAATAAGCGATATTTGAGGTAAATACTGATATGATGATGTGCAGTATACCAGAACGCACGGCGTCACACACCGATAACAGTATTTGTCATACACATAACCTCAGTCAAGATAATCTGTACATAGGCCCATCTGGCATTAATATATAGCAACATTAGTGGAAGTCCTGAAATAAAAAAAAAATACAACCCTAGTTGTATAAGGGGAAGTGTAAACTGAATCAGGGGCTACTGCAACCCTGTCCTACAATAAAAGTCAAAACGCCGCATTCTTTCCTTTACGAGGCACTTGCCTGCTTCAAGGGTCTCACTAATCGAACACAAATCTTGAATGCCCTGAGCCTGTAAAATGCTGCAAACTCCAGTGCAGAATTCCACAAAAATTTGTGCTTAGTTGAGGTTGTGACGCTTTAGGGAAGTCTTGGATGTGAATCCACCTACATAGCTGGGTAGATAGGCACTAAGCAACGTTCTGTCTAATTTGTTTTACAGCTGCGGGGAACTGCTGCTGCTCTGAGCAGAAACATTTTACATGACCTGATGACTGCGCGGCACTGTAAAAGTTCTTTGTAATATGCACAATAAAAATATTTACAACGAAAACTGAAAAATTCCAACTGTGCGGCAACAATTCAGTGTGCGCGGGAGCATTTCAGTTACTGCGCTGCCGCGCACCCGCGCAGCTTAGAGGGAATATTGGTACCAAGCCGATATATCAGGCTTCCGTCGCGGTGCATTTGAGGCCTTCGCTCTTCTGGCATGTTACGCGGAGTACGTTGGTAGTTACCGACGTTTCGGGACAAATTATCCGTCCCACCTTCAAGGGTCTACCAATCTACGCCTCATAACATCGCACAAGAGCGAAAACCGCTTAGGTACCAACGCTTCGGCAGAACCCACTGCACCCATCCTCATGGCGGAATCTTCCGAGCATGCTTCACGTCTGATCAACAATTGCGGATGCAGCAGGAGCTGCAGCACAGCGGTTAGAGGGGCCCACCCTAACAGCGCCCTCCAGCGCAGATCCACGAAGCATCTGACAATGGTACGGACGGTAAACAAATTATCCACAAGCTACGTAAACAGCAGCTAGAAGATTCAAGTCTTCTAGCTTGTGACACTGCGTTGCTGGGTGGGTAGTTCCCGACGTTTCAAAAGCACCACAATATTTCGAACTTTCAGCAACTGCTCAAACAACGACACAGCATCGCATCCCAGAACCACTGAGTCTTCAGTAACACACCTGTGGATATCCCATATCTCGCAAACCGAGGGTTCATTACCATGGTAACAAGAGCAGCGACTGGTACCTATCCTAAGCCAGATGGTTCCAATCAGTACTCTATTATCACACACATACTGTAAAGGAAATAACGATCAAATAAGATCTTGTTTATTTATATTTACATGATGGTGGCAATTGGATTAATTTAGCCCGTTATAAAGACCACTAACGGTTTCTATTAAACATGGCAATGAATATCCGATATCCATGAAGGCTGGGAATTGTAAAAGTACTTTGCTCCACGGGAAAAATTCTTAACAAGACTTAGCCTCCTGACCCTATTTTGAGCCAGATTAATCCAATGCACGGGACCGAAGACTGCAGTATTGACCCCAGTAGAAGGAAACGCATAGCCCTCAACGGAATTATCTAATTGTCTAACAAATTAATTAAGTCTATGCAGCAGTCTTTCTTACGAAGCTAATGGTTTCTCACAGTCAAGAAATTCCTGCAGTTCATGGAACCCGAGGGTTCATTACCGTGTTCACAACAGACGGCTACTTCTCCCCATCCTGCGCCAGACGCACCCAGTCCACGCTATCCCATCCTCCTTATTTCATATCTAAGTTTATTAGCCGTACAAGGTAACTGGCACATTACTCTATTTACTGCACTTTGTATCCAGCAGTAGACAAACTTATTGATTCTTCTGCAAGACGAAAATTTTAGCAGAAATGATTACTGTCTTTCTTGTTAAGAATGCCTCCTCCCTGAAGGCTGTAAACTTTACAGAGGGACGAAAATCTCCGCCCCGGCGTCAGGGTATGGATATTGCCATGCCGTCTTGCTGCTTCCATGACACTAGGCCATGGCAACTCCGACAGACTGGGAGGGTTTCCTTACGTAATCCAAAGAGGGAACGCGTAGCCTGCAGCAAGGTCCAAACAACACATCAGGCCCGGGCCTTTCTTGCCTCCAGGATTCTAATGAAATGGCATGAAGGTGCTGACAGAATAGGACGCTGACCGGCGTATGTGAACGAAAAGGAGAACTGACTACGGACTCGTAGAAAAGATGGCGTACGATAAAAGGCAACTGTGAGCACCCAGAAGGATAATGTGCGAGTAGGAGCACTTGTTAACCTCGACACTAGATGCAGGACAGTAGGCAGAATTAGCCTCCGGCCACTTTACCCCAGTTATGTGTGCCCCAAAGACGGGGAAAAAGAACAAGCCCTTGCTCCTGCTGAGAATCGAACCAAGATTCCTCGGTCGCCGAGCCTGTAGCCTTGTCATTATACTGACTGAGCCATCCCGGCGCCTTTTCGTAATGACGGCCTTCAAAATTTGTAATCTTTATAAAACACGTTATAAGTGTTTGCCCTGAAGATGGAAGCAATATGTTCCTCCGAGACCTTTGTGCATATGTACCAAACTACACTGCGTGATCGTATTCCTTATGCTTACATACGTTACGTTCTCATATATCACCAACATAAGTTCGACGCTCGATACGCGATAATGATACTGGCCACCGCGGGCGGCCGATATGTAAGGAGGCAATTCATAATTAATTACGTAGCGCAGTGGGCAGTCTCGGTAACTTCCCTGAAAGCAGCACGGCCTTCGTTTCTCTCACAGCGGTCATCAGCTGCACAGAAGCCATATTCTCCCATGTATCTTGTTACCAATGTAGAGACACGCTAAACCTCGGGTTCATACATTATGCAGCCCGTAAGACAGTGCCGGGAAATTTATTCGCGAGTCAGCTGATTACGTATTCAAAAACAGAGGCGAACACACTGACGCACGAAATTTGTAGCTTCTTTGAATAACGCCCGACGGTTCAACGTCCTTTCTGGTCAAATCCAATGTTAATGTCGATACTGCTTTTGAGTTATGCAGTGGAAGTGAGCGCGTAGATGGGAGGATAATATTAAAACGGATCTTCAAGAAGTGGGATGGTGGGGCATGCACTGAATTGAGCTGGCTCAGAATAGGAACAGGTGGCGGGCTCTTGTGAATGCGGTAATGAACCTCCGGGTTCCATAAAATGCGGGGAATTTTTGACTAGCTTAGAAACTGTTAGCTTCTGAAGAAGGCCTCTGCTCCATGTAGTTAGTTAGTGGAAGTGAGCTGACCTAACATTTCGGCGACAACTTGTGCTTCAGTCTTCAGGGGCAGAGGAAAGAAGGAGAGCGTCGAACAATCGGATGGGTGATGGCACAGGAAAATATTGCCTTCACTACTGTATTGTGCCCCAACGACGGGGTAAGAGCTGGAAGTCCTGGGTTCGAATCCAGTAACGGCAAGAGGTATTCTCTTCTCCAAAAAGTCCACTCTGGGGCCCACTCAGCCTACTGCTCAATGAGTACTGGCGTTTTTTACCGGGGGTAAAACGGTGGATGTGTAAAAACCACTCATGTCCATTTAAGGCCGAGGTTAAGAATGAATGGAGCTGTACCTCTACTACACGCCTTCATGGTGTAGACAGGGACAAAGTTTCCTTTAGTAACCCGTGGCCCAGAAAAGGGCCGTTTCTTGTCACAGTTCTTACTCACGCTTTCTAGGCTCTCCGACAGGGCAGCACTACTTTCTCCACCCCGCGGTTCCGGTAAACCTCCAGTCTACGTAACCTAAAAGACTTTTTCTCCCTGCTTACTTCGACACCGAAGAAGGATACAGCATTTTCTCGCGAAATTTAGACATACGGCCCACTTCTTCAAAATGCAGGGCGCCCTCAAACGTTAATAACTGTGTACCAGTCCATACGGTGTCACATCCCATAAGGCGTAAATCGTCAGCAACATCCCCTTTAATTTTGTTTACAGCTGCGCGGACCTGCTACTGTTCTGAGCAAAAAATTTTTACACGACCTGACGACTGCGCGCGGCACTTTAAAAAGTTTTTTTGTAATATGCATAATAAGAATATTTACAATGAAAATTGAAAAATTCCAGCTGCGCGGCAACAATTCAGTGTGAGCGGGAGCATTTCAGTTATTGCGCGGTCGCGCACCCGCGCAACTTAGAGGGAACATTGATCGTCAGTCATTGCAGCCAGAACGTCACAGCCCACGACAAAGTTAGTCTCGTGGTAATATGTGACAGTACACATTGGTACGTGGAATTGTGACCGATATGAGAACAGCAGTCGGAAAAGAAAGCGTTGCGGGATAACTTCAGTTAGACGCCAGAGAAGACGCCTCACAGTGTGCAGTCCATCGCGCAGTTCATGACCCGCGATGCGTTCAGTTCGGCCAGGCTGCTCGAGTCCCTACTGAATTCCTGCATGAGACACTCCGAGATCAGCTACCTGCATCGTCTACTAAATAGACATGAAGCTGAACTTGCAGGTGGCGGGTCAGAACGGCCGTGCAGGTCGACAGGTCATCAATGGTACCACCAATCTGCCTAATCACGTACGCATTACCGTGCTCAATCAAAGTAACGAAATTATTTGGCATCACAGCGTGCTTGCAAAGCAGTAACGTGTCTAATTTATTCAGGAGGTGTCCCTTTCAAATCGCGGCAAGTTTATCGTCTATCCTGAGATATTTATACCCCTTTTCTCTTCCGTTCATATAATGTAGAATAGGACATTCACCGCTTGAAGCATAAAGTTCATTTAAAAAGTACTCATATTTAAAAACTCAGTTCCCTTACAGCCAGAATGATTGGCTAAGGGCTGAACGACCAGAATTCGACTCCTGGCAGGAGATTTTTAACTTCAACAGCAGTTTATACTTTAATATGTTAACTGGTGCTTGTGCTATATTCTTGGGGTCTGTTTCATTCGTAGTAAGTTGCAGACACCTCTACTACCCTTTGGGCCTAACTGCCTCTATAGGGTGAATTTACAGCTACCTGTTTCCGCTTCCCATGCATTCCAGTACATGAGATGACACACGCTACTGTAATAGGAACAGGCACAACATCGCTGTCGCCTGCAAGAAGTTAGGTAGGCAGAACGCCTTACTGCTGTGTCGGAGAAGTTGCCGCATGCTCACGGCGATTATGTGAACAATGACAAAGCCAGACGGACAGTTCGAGCAAACGCGATGGTGAAGTACAGGCAAAGTTGTCTCTGTCTCAAGCACGACGCCATACATAAGTGAAGGTGTCGAAGTGTATTTCCATGTATCCTTAGACTCGTCGTTTGCAAGAGTTAGCTAGTCAAATTCTCGACCTGGCCGTTTTATCCCCGCGGGAAGTCCTCCCCCCCCTCCCCCCACATATAATCACTGCACAGGAGGCTTAGAGGGCCCCAGAGGCGGTCTGGACGATTTGGAGGTCAGACCTAAGCCTTGAACCTGTCTCGAATTCAACCGCGATTCCTGAGTCGTCCATCTCTTAAAGTTCAAGCTGTCCCTAAGGTATACAGGCCGGGGGGGGGGGGGTGGTGGTGGAGGAAAGATTCCGCTCATTTCAAACTCGCTATTAATTGTTAGTACTGAGGAAACTCGTCCATTTAGTACCGAAGTTAAGAATGAGTGGAGCTATATCTCCATTAACCCATACGCCTTCGTGGTGTGCATAGGGACAAATGTACCTTTACTGAGGGAAGTGATGAGAATGCCCACTCTTTCCTACTCACACGACACGTTTCTTCTGTTACGGTGTCCGTACATAAATTTATTAAATCTGTATCGAACATTGCAGTACAGTCGGAAGGTCCCAGGTTCGAATCATGACCCGGAGACCGGACACAGTGATGCATGCCTTTTATGGTTTTACTCACTTTCTCCAGGAAAATGTCGGAAGAGTAAATCAAATCAGGCCACGACCACTTCCACACACACATCCTCCTCCAGTCACTAACCACTTACCATTCGACCATTCGAGGCTCCGTGACTACATATCCTGACCTACTGGGAGTGTTGTTAAATAAACTCTAAATAAATATGCTTCTGTTATTGCCTTCACAAATTATTTTACACCCTCGTTCTTTGTTTCTCTCTTCTGTGTTTGCTCCACTATTTTTCAGTTGCAACCGTTTCATTTATTATCCCACTAATTTCCTTTTCATACACTCCACACCATCTGCAGAACCGAAAACAGGCAGGAAAGAAACCACGTGTAGGATCAAAACGTGTAAAACAGAATAACATTAAAATGCATCTCAAAGAAAAAACTGGATGATCTGAATTCGATTAATTTGACTCCGACTAGGGACCTAATGCGGGATCTTGCGAAGAATAGGGTTCCATAAAAGGGGTGCAATGTCTTGACCAGCTAAGACACCATTAGCTTATCGACAAGGACGCTCCACCATTGAGACAGTTAACCTGTTTTCGCAACTTTCTTACCAACATGCCACCCGCCACAGGCTGGGACAGCATCCAGACAGATGCGATTTAAACAGGTAGGCCTACAGACGCTTCGCCTCAGACGGGCGGTGTGTCGACAACCTCGCGTCACGGTGACGACCTTCTCAATGTCGGCAGCAGCGCATAGCTGGCATGCCAGCGAACAATTATTGCACACTGTGCAGGGCAAATTAAAATAACGAGCTCTGAAAGACCTATGTGAAATGCATTCTTTGTTGTTAAATTTAACCATGACTCATCACGGTGTAGCTCGGGCAATATATTGACGATGGCAAAGGATGGACGACAGAAAAATCGGGGTTCAATTTCCGCTGGGGGGGGGGGGGCGGGGGGGGGGGGCAGACAAATTTTTTTCTCTTCAACACAGCATCCAAACTGGTCCTACGATCCACCCAGCCTTCTAACCAATGAGTGCCGGTACATTTGTCACAAAACTCCACGCGTTTTATCCATCTATACAAGCTTTAAATGTGGGGAAGGGTAAAAATTACAAAGCTCCTCATTAAGTAATTTTCTCCAGTATCTTACTTCTTCCTTCTTATGTGAAAGGACAGCGAGAAAGAAAGAACAAAGAAGCAAAACGGGAAAAAACTGAATAATAAAAACTCATAAAGGATAAAGACAGGAGGAAACGAGAAGTTCCCAAATAAAGCAACTGGTGCAGCTATCCCTGTGTTTTAAGCACCCCACAAGAACTCAGAGGAAACTGATATACACATAGGGTCTTTCTTTTATTGCCGCATAGAGCGCGAGGACAGTTTCATCGCACAGAAAGCTTACATCCACCGCGACATCTCGCGACAACTGCGGTGCTCAGAGCAGCGATAAAAGAAACGCACAGTAGTTCCACACATTCGTAACCACGGCACTCGAAAGACGCGGATGGTGAGCTTCAATCCCGCAGGAAAACCCTGGTACCCACTCAATTGCAAGGGACAGGCAGGCGCAGTGCCGGCTGCAGAACCACAAGAATGTCAGTTACCGACCGCAGTGGACACCTCGCAGCTGCCGGATGAGGAAGTGGCTGCGACATCGTGGAAAATGCTGCTGAGAAGCAGCGACAGCTCAGTCGGTATAGTGACAGGGCTTCGAGCCTAACGGCTCAATGATGGGGTTCGATTTCCGGCAGGGGAAAGTGATTTTTGTCTTCTCCAAAACCTCTGCTTCAGTAGGTACCGTGGGCTGTTTCATAGGGGTATAGCGGCCGGGACGTGAGGCTGACCACTCAACTCCATCTAATGCCCAAGTTAAAAATGACTGCATTTATACCTCGACTCCCGCTATATGCCTTCGTGGCATGTATGTGAACTGCTTTGCTTTTAACCTTGACAAAAGCGTGTATACCGACTCTGGGATCTACCTAGCCGTTTACCTAAGAGATCCCATTCTCGGGGGGCAAGCGGGCGGACAGTGAAGCTGACCACTCACCTCTAATAGGTACTGAAGTTACAAATATGTGGAACTATGCTATGCTATCCCACATGTCTCCATAACGTGTGCCCTATTAAGCACTGGGAGGACTTCGCCATTAACTTTGCTAACATGTGGTACTGCTATCCTTATTACAGAGCTCACTGTACATTTATTCCGCCCGTAATAATTTCAAACGCCCCACAGTATTAGTACCTTATACGCCCTAATATAAGGCGACTCCGATTACAACGCGCCTCCTCCTTTCCTGCTGGGGAGTTTAAAAAAAATTCACACAATTTAAAGAAATATAATAAAACTTTAAACAAGTTTCAAGGCACGCATATAAAACCAAAATAATATACAGAAGAGGCGTCCTGAGTGAGAAACAACGCAATAGCATGACTTATTATTCACTATTCTTTTCGTAGTCCTTCCCTCTTCTACCTACTTGTTCATAGCAGGTGTACAGCGTTTTTTATTTGCACTTGATCACACTCAGACACACCACAGTCGGTAGGACTCCTCTGGACGAGGGATCGGCCCGTCGCAGAGACCTCTACCTGACAACACACAAACACTCACAAGAGACAAACATCCATACCCCCGGTGGGATTCGAACCCACGATCCCAGCAAGCGCTCGGCCGCAGACCTACGCCTTAGACCGCGCAGCCACGGGGATCGGCATTATTCACTATTTGCACCATAAAACGAAATGCCCCTGACGTGTTACTCGGAAATAGCTTAAGGCCTCGCTTATAAGTCGAAACCTAATTTTCTGTGAGGCTATTTCCGAAAAAAGAAAACCTCGCCTTATCTCAGGGCTCGTACGGTAAATTGATAAAATCGAAAATGATGAGATGGAAATGGAATGAAGTCGGCATGGAAATGAAGAAGGACGCCTATTGGATAGATACCAATGGCGGGCTCTTGTTAATATGGTAATGAACTTCTGGGTTCAATAAAAGACGGGAAATCTAATAGCTGAGCGACGGTTAGCTTCACGAGACGGAATCTACTCCGTGGACTCAGCTAACAAGGAAAGGGTTACAGCCCGTGCGGTATCGGTCTACCACCGATTCGTAATTAAAGGCACGCAGGTGGCTTCAGCAATAGGATTAGTGAGTAATCCACGCACCTCAGCGGGATACAATTACTGTGGCACCTGTATACAAATGACACCTCAGCACACAGTTAAGACTTATGAATGCACAGTGCCATAAGTAATCTGCATCAGGGCGTAATTTTTCTTCTCTTGTTTGTTTTTTTTTTTGTGAAAGAGAAGGGTTAGAGATTACAAAGGACAACTCCTGGCTAAATAAATGAACAAAAAACATTTTTAGAGCTTGATTTTGAGTTAATTGATCACTGTGGTGTGACTGTGATTCAACTCACCTACATTAGGGGCTTGGAATATTGTCTGGAATGTAAAAGTGGCATATATAGCTTTCAGACAACAAAATCCAAACAACCATATTTAACCCTTTGAAATATGACATGCATTGGAATGTTATTTCAAGATTCAATTCCTACCTCACAGAAAACACACTGCTTCTATATTAGGAAGACCAATTTGTTAACGTTGTTACGAAAATAATTGTTGTTTACGTTGGAAACAAAATACCGCCGAACCTGTTTACGTCATGAAAGGGATTGAAGATTTCGTGTCGTTGTAAACGTGTGTCGTTATAACCAAGGAGTATAATGTTACGGTTAACAGCGACGAAGTAATTGGTACCACAGAATATCTGACGCTATAGGCGAGGTGTCTTATAAGCCGATGTCGTTTTAAGACTAACACAAGTACAATAGGGTTGTAGAAATGCCAAACTGAGCTACAACCATTTCACTGGTACTGGAAGCCACATTCATTAGTGACAATGTGACCGCAGTCTGACATGAATCCTTCTTCCTCAGAACAGTATATTATTTTTTAATTACCAATTAATTTGTAAGCAGAGTTATACTTATCAGACACTGTAATTAGGTCGTTCCATGACGCAGTAACTCTGGGCCAGCTGACAGCCGCAAGATCTCCTACAGCGATCAGTCGCCTGAATATGAAACTGGAGTACAACATTTCGCAGGCCTTTTCATCGTTCTTTCCCTGAAGAGGGCGGCAGAAAAGGTCTCTGAAACGTTGAAGTTGTGCCCCGAATTTATTCGGCTGCTCACCCGAGAATATTACGGAAATATCTTCAAATCTTGCCAGATAACGGCAGCTCAGTTGAGAAAAAATTTCCGGAATGTTCATTACAGTATTCACAACAGCCGACCAATATATCCTAACTTTAATTACACTAATCCATTCCACATTTTAAAAGCCTATTTTAATAAGGTTCTTTTTTATCCTACAAAAGACGTCAGCTAAGTCATTAAAGTGACTGCTGCAAGATCCGTATTTAAAACAGCGTCGTTAAATACAGCGATGGTCTTTGGATCTGATGCACATATTGTCACCTACCGCTCACACGCACTGAGATCTGAGTCCAATTAGACGCGTGTGGCAGGCTGAAGTCCTGACTTCGCATCTTAAACCGGTCACCTTAAAGCCTAGCGGTAACTTTACATACCGCCAGGTTTAACATTAAAAAATTCTACGTGGTGCCCACATTGCGTTTATGTGTTTTGTACGGATCTCAGAACAAACAGCAACTTTTGCCTTATAAAACGTTAAGAGATTGGTTTTTATAACCGAAGTGTAGAGTGTTTACAGCGCGGTACGCAGTGAGTCCTTATATAAAACACATACGGTTCGTCTTTATAGCGTTAAAGCCTAGCGGTAACTTTACATACCGCCAGGTTTAACATTAAAAAATTCTACGTGGTGCCCACATTGCGTTTATGTGTTTTGTACGGATCTCAGAACAAACAGCAACTTCTGCCCTATAAAACATTAAGAGATTGGTTTTTATAACCGAAGTGGTGAGAGTTTACAGCGCGGTACGCACTGAGTACTTATATAAACCAGATACGCTTCGTCTTTAATTAGAGTGAGGACATCGATTGGACAGTTTGGCTGTTAACTCGGTTTATACGAGTACATAGAAAAAGGAGTGCCATTTGGTATCCTTAATTAGACCAATCGGATGTATTTCATTTACTTATTTATTTCTTTATTTGGAATCAAATTTCAGCTAGGCGGGCTACAGAACGTATGTGAGTCTTCGTTGCGTCTGTATTGTTCGTGTAGGGACAGGCCGTGCAAAGGACCTAATCAATCAATCAATGTCCGAATCACACCAAAGGCGAAGGAACGATTCATACTTCCAGAATGTAATTATTAACTGTAGAAACTGAAGAGGAACAGCAATAGATTATCTCTCGAAGACTTCAGACAAAAGCGGTAAACAAGCATCCATAATCTACAGGTCTCATTAACCTTTTAAAGCCTAGCGGTAACTTTACATACGACCAGATCTAACATTAAAAAATTCTACGTGGTGCCCACATTGCGTTTATGTGTTTTGTACGGATCTCAGAACAAACAGCAACTTTAGCCTTATAAAACATTAAGAGACTGGTTTTTATAACCGATGTGTAGTGTTCACAGCGCGGTACGCACTGAGTCCTTCTATAAAACAGATACGCTTCATCTTTAAAGGGTTAAGTTCGACAAAACGTTGTGTTTACATGTGTCACTTATGCTCTCAGGGAAGTACTTACTGTGGATAATTTTTTTATTTTCTCTTCTTTAACTGGAAACTTCGCGGCGTGTACACAACACTTGCCACAAGCTACCTGTTCGCTTGATACTGAAGGGTGTGGGGGTACAACTTGTTTGCATACATCAAGAGAATTTTTTTTTTGGTACAGCTGTAAGCAAAGTCAGAGTCGCTTACATGTAAAAGCTTGGTTTGAACTAAGACGCATTAAATGAGGAATAAACATGCACACTAGTCAACAGAAAAAGCTAAATAACTAACTCCTAAAGACAAGTTCTTTTTCAGAAGCTACCAGGCGAACAGCAGTTGACTTATTTAATCGATTTCTGAAAGTCCAGGCACTGGTTCCTATCCTGGGCCAAATAAGAAACATGCAGCACCCTCCACCTTCTTTGATATCCATTTCAATATTATTCTCCCAATTACGCCTAAGCCTGCGGGTTTTCCGACCAAGACTTTGTGTGCATTTGTAACCTCTCTGGACAGTGCTACATTCCGCATCATATCTAACCTTTTTTGGTCTGATAACCCTACTACTGTTTCTTTAAGAGCATACACCACGTAGCGCGTTACGAAAATTTCTCCCAACTTTCTTTCAAAATCCTCACAACGGCGGATATAAAATTAATTGTACGCATACCTACGTAACATCAAACATATGCAACGTTCCGTACGGTTAGGTTAGGTTAAGTTAGACCGAACGAGACCATTTGGAAGACCTAGGCTTAGATGACAGGATAATATTAAAACAAATCTTCAAGAAACAGAATGGGGGCTTGGACTGGATTGATGTGGCCTGGGATAGGGACAAGTGGTGGGCTCCTATGAACAGAGAATTGAGCCTGCGAGTTCCACAAAATGCGGGAAATTTGTTGTTTGTTAGTTAGTTAGTTAGTCAGTCAGTTAGCTAGTTGGTTAGTAAGTTAGTTAGCTAGCTAGCTAGCTATGATATTTTAAGTACGGTACGATTAGGTTACATCACGACCAGCGTACCGGATTTCAACACCGAGGTCCTTCGTGCTTTTCCTTAGTCTCTCCCAGCAAACCCTGGTATATTCCTTGGTTAGACCACGACCAACGCCTTCCATATCCATTCCTATTCACCACTCACGTTACATCCTGCCATCGACGCTCTATTACCTCAGACACCGACGGCGCCGTATGATAAACCACAAAAATTACCCCGGACTTTCGCCATAAAGTTAGGTCAGTCTAGCACGGCACTGCGCGTACGACAGAGACTTGTCACTCGGCAAACTTCGTCTGTGCTTTGAAAAGTCTCCAAGAACGAGTAACGTGCGTCAAGACAAAGACTACACGGCCTGTGCCTTAAGACAGGCAGCAAAAAAATTTGAACAAAAACTGAACAAGGCAGGGTATATTACGCATAGAATAATATTATTCATAACCTGTATCTGGCCTTGCATACGAAATGGCACGGAGTCTCAGAGCAGGTACTGTCATGGCAACGCAAAAACTGTTTTAATTGTTGTGTAAACGCGGCAACTGTCAGGCCGACACGATCAACACGCTTACGGCAGTCTGATAGATGCGATGAAAATCGTGGAAGCTTTCAAGAAGCTTTGAACCTTCACACACGAAGCTCATTTAAATAATACTTTAACCCTTTAAAGCCGAAACGTGTCTTATTTTATACAAGGACTCAGCGCGTACCGCGCAGTAAACACATTCCGTTTGAGTTATAAAAACCAATGTGTTAATGTTGTCTAAGCCAAGAGTCACTCTTTGTTCTGAGAGCCATATAAAACACGCAAACTCGATGCCAGAAACACTTAGAATTGTTGAATGTTAAACCTGGTGGCAAGTAAAATAAACGCCAGGGTTTAAAAGATTAACAGCCCCCGTTCTTACCTTCCAGAAAACACATCGTATCTACATTAGAAACATTAGTAAGATAAGGTGTTGAAGGTAAAGTCTCCCTTCTGTTCAACCATCATGCCATGAAGACACATGGGAAATTGGAGGTACACTTCCATACATTCTTGACATCTCACCGCTTTACCGCCAGTACCCGCTAGATCATACAGCCCGTAGGCTAATCCCAATGACTGGGCTACTTCAGCTGTCAGCTGTTTAGACAAACAATTACAGCCCGCTCCGTGAACCAAACGACCACCATGTGTCCATCCTGTTAGTAAATGTTTGGTGTTAAATGAAGCAAACGACCACACAACAAGATAGGCCAGTATCACTCTCTGCACGTGCCACGGTATTGAATATGCAATGACTATGGGCAAAGTTCAGCTGTTTGTATTTATTCACCAACTTGTGCACTAAAGTAAAATAAAATAAAATTTGCAGAAAACTTCACGTACGTCCCGACATGTTTCGGGGTGTTAAACACGCCATCCTCAGGGGAACACCGAACACATAAAGCACACAAGCCCAGATTAAAAGTCTTACCACACCACCTTACGACACAGTGTAGCAACGTGTTACGTCAGTTCTTAATGTGTTGCAAGTTGTTCACAAATAAAAGCCAAAACACGTCGGGACGTACGTGAAGTTTTCTGAAAATTTTATTCGGTTTTAATTTAGTGCAAGATTTGGTGAATAAATACAATCGACTGCTATAATACCTGCAAGGAACGGAAATTTTTAAATTTAGAAGCTAAGCTGTTTACAGAATCGCATGGTTATCAACACTGATATAAAGCGGAAGGAATAACTAACGTCTTGAACAGCTTACAGTTGCTAAGCAAATCAATAAAATCCCCGCATTATATGAAATCCGACTGCTCTTTACTGTGTTCACAACATCCCGCCATTTGTTTCCCTCATCGGCCAGATAAATCCAGTCCAAGCCCACCCAACCTACCTTCAAGATCCATTTTAATATTATTCGATCTATACCTAGGTCTTTCAAATGCCCTCTTTCCTGCGGGTTGCCTCACCAAAACCCTGTGTGCATTTATGCGTTCTACGAGTTTGTTTAATAACACTTCTTTGTGTTATTAGTGTGAGTGTATTCCTTAGGACTTTCCTTGTTCAGTGATTCACGCAGTACTGAACGATGCTATCAATAGCACTAAGTATAGTGCTACAATGATTAGCGAATAATGAACTACAAAAGATACGGCTAACATGATCTCATTTAGAATAGGCATACAAAGTAAACACTGTGTGGTGGTCCTGAAGAAAATCACAAGGACTGTCATAGTCGGCGTTGCAGGACTCCGAACCGCGATACAAACCCCGAACGTTCCGAATGGGTGGCAGAAATGCTCAGTACTCTACCGTCACTTGAGGTTTTCCAGCCTTTAATTTGAGTTGAAAGGTTCATCACCGTATTCACAACAGTCCTCCTGATCTACAACCCGAACCCAGCCCATTCAGACTTTGTATCATTCATATCGTGCACACTCACTAAGCAGGTACCAGTTCACGCCAACTAACGCACTGTTATCGTTAACCTTTTAAAGCCTAGCGGTAACTTTACGTACCGCCAGGTTTAACATTAAAAAATTCTACGTGGTGCCCACATTGCGTTTATGTGTTTTGTACGGATCTCAGAACAAGCAGCAAGAGTCCTTATATAAAACAGATACGCTTCGTCTTTAAAGGGTTAAAAAATTCTACGTGGTGCCCACATTGCGTTTATGTGTTTTGTACGGATCTCAGAACAAACAGCAACTTTTGCCTTATAAAACATTAAGAGATTGGTTTTTATAACCGAAGTGGAGAGTGTTTACAGCGCGGTACGCACTGAGTCCTTATATAAAACAGATACGCTTCGTCTTTAAAGAGTTAAAATGTTCTTATATTACAAAACTTTTTATCCAACATGTTTCGACCCGTACTGGGATTGTCTTCAGGGACACGTTTAAAAACTAAAATTAAACAGACAGAATGACGATCGTCATTCTGCATGTGTAATTTTAGTTTTTAAACCTTTCCCTGAAGATGATCCCAATAGGGATCGAAACATATTGGATCATAGTTTTGCAATACAAGAACATTTTTAATAATAACAGTGCGTTAGTTGGCAAGAACTTGTACCTGTCCACTCACTTGCACTATATTCTTTAGCGCTCCATTTTAATATCATTCTCGCATTCATGCCTCGATGCCCTTCGTAGACCCTTACGTTGAGGAGTCCTGATAAAAATGTCGTTAAGACTTCTTATCTGCTCCATTCATGCTACACGCCCTTCTCATCTCGTTTTCCTTGAAGTCATGAGAAGTAAGTGTGTATGACTATTTGAATAATGCGATTCAAAGAAACAAGTTTGCCCAGTTAAATACAATGAGTCTGCAATCAGCAGAGAGTACAAAAAACTGTACAGAAAGTGTGACGAGCCACTTTGCATTTAAATGTTATTATTTAAACAAAGTGCTAAAAGATTGCCTCCTTAATCGTTTTTGGCTGTAAGGAAGCACATGCAAAAAAAGGGCGGGGGGGGGGGGGGGGG
>BLKM01012964.1:170674-193526 GCA_013340265.1 Coptotermes formosanus | reverse complement strand
CCCCCCCCCCCCCCCCCCCCCCCCCCCCCCCCCCCCCCCCCCCCCCCCCCCCCGCGGGATTAGGAGACAGTTGCATCGGTGACTGTAAGACAGTCTCCATCTAGGAGTAAAAAACAGACATGTTATTAGCAGTCTGTATTGTCAACTGATCAGACATGTATCAGAAATGGGTAAGGGAAAACGTGCCTATGTCCCCTGCTCAAGACAAACTCTGTTCTTACAATGACTCCTAGGCGACACACTGAAAAACTGCTCGCCATACCATGGAAAGCGACTGACGAAAACCACACTGACTCTCCTTCAAAATAATCGGTTGTCTAGCCAACATCGGACCGGGCACCTTACGAATACAAGCGTACAGCATTATCGCTATACCACCCTGCTCGGGAAGTATGTATGCATATATACAGGGTGATTAAAGTAATACCTGAACATGTGAATACTAGAAATGCTTGACAACTTCGTGTGGCCCATTGTGTCTAAACGGGACAACAACAAGGCGCTGCGCGTCATGAAAATATGCAGCACCACCACACTTTGTGCTTCCTGTTCGTGCACGGCTCGAAAACGAGTTTCTTGGCCGGTGGATTGGGCGTCGAGGACAAAGAAACTGCCCTTCGACAAGTCCCACTCGTATTCCATGTCATTTCTCTTTGTGGGGTTCTGCCAAAGAGCAAGTATAGCGATCACAATGAAGTACACTTGACGAAATGTAACGACAAATTCGAGATACTTTTGCCGCTGCTTCTATTGACTTCTCACGGATCAGTGTTGAGCCTCGGTTCCAGGTTGCAGAAGTGTGCAATAAGCCCGGGCCTATGTTGAAATCTGACACTAAATGATAGTGTATGGGTTTCAAAATGTTGCAAGAATAGTCGCAATACAGCATTCCGATCAGGACACAGCCGTGTAACAATATGTATTTAATTTACAATCACCCTGTATGTGCCCATTTATATTTGTTTATTTCATATTTGCCCAACCCAGTGGCCGCGCGGTCTAAGGCGTACGTCTTGCGCCGAGCGCTTGCTGGGCTCATGGGTTCGAATCCCACCGGGGGACATGGATGTTTGTCTCTTGTACAGTGTTTGTGTTGTCAGGTAGAGGTCTCTGCGACATGCTGATCCCTCGTCCAGAGGAGTCCTACCGACTGTGGTGTGTGTCTGAGTGTGATCAAGTGAAAATAAAAGCCCTCGACACCTGCTGTGAACAAGCAGGTAGAAGAGAGAAGGACTATGAAACGAAAACGAGACGTTTATTTCACATTTTATTCTTCTGGAATACGTCGTCCTGCAGGCCAGTACATGTGTGCCGATGTTTCGGAGGAACACATTGCCGCGATCTGTGTAACTGAAGACCCTAGCTCTGAATCTGGAAGCAGTATGTTCCCTCAAAACAGACCTCCCCAACTACAGCGCATTATGTTACAATCCACACGATTACAATACAAATTTTCACCTACTGCAGACCGCATATATGTGGCCGTACCGCATAATTCTCTCACTTATACCACTGATGACCGGAGCAGATGTAGAGTCAGTAGGTAGTCTGAGGGTATAAACCAGCAGAAGCAACCCCATGTAGGTTTAATGGCGACTTCTTCCGTGGGCTGAGCATGAAGTTAATTGGACGATAACTCGTATGCTGTAAGTTACAAGCCTGCAGCGACTCTGATGTTGCTTTGTTTACTGTCCACGCTCTTTGCTCTAAGGTTATGGAGAAGGCTCTGGTCGCGTTATGTAATACCACAGATGAAAAACGCACACACAATAACAACAATACAACAAAACGAAGGTAATATCCCTATCCTTAATTAAGCATCATGTCACGAAGATGTATGGTGGGCGAATGTATAGTTCCACGCATTCTTAGTCTCGCTATTAGATGGAGCTTCAAGCGCCGGCCGCGTATCGAACAAACAACAACTGGTATCAGTTGGAGAGGAGGCTGGGTGACGCCAGAGCAGGCATTGAGACTCTGGAGAAGTGAAAAGACTCTTGTCTTAGGGAATCGAACTCGGACCCATTGTTCCTCCAGCCAGTAGCATTTTCACTATACAGACTTAGCTGTCCCACTTGGAAATACATGAGGCTATGCAGTTGGGTCCACTGTCCATCCTCCGGATGACAAGTGAATAGAGCACACACACACACAGAATGATACTGGCAGACAGACGTGACGCAACACGTTGGCGACAAACCTGTATCAGCACCACTCTGGACACCATAAACCCCACACGAAGTTCGGCGCGAACAAAGGACTCCGAGGTGAAAGAAACGGGTGCTAGTCGCCTGAGCAACAGCATGGCCATGTACAAAATTATATTCTGCAACTCCCCTACGCGGTGGGATCACTTTGGAATCGTACAGTAAACTGCATTTGTGTGCAGTAAATTAACCTTTTAAAGCCTAGCGGTAACTTTACGTACCACCAGGTTTAACATTAAAAAATTCTACGTGGTGCCCACATTGCGTTTATGTGTTTTGTACGGATCTCAGAACAAACAGCAACTTTTGCCTTATAAAACATTAAGAGACTGGTTTTTATAACCGAAGTGGAGAGTGTTTACAGCGCGGTACGCACTGAGTCCTTATATAAAACAGATACGCTTCGTCTTTAAAGGGTTAAAAAATTCTACGTGGTGCCCACATTGCGTTTATGTGTTTTGTACGGATCTCAGAACAAACAGCAACTTTTGCCTTATAAAACATTAAGAGATTGGTTTTTATAACCGAAGTGGAGAGTGTTTACAGCGCGGTACGAACTGAGTCCTTATATAAAACAGACACGCTTCGTCTTTAAAGGGTTAATCAGCACCTTATCAAGACTTAGGGGTAGTGGTAGTATAACTCCACTGATTCTTAAGGCCGCGGCCTCTTTATCCCTAGGGAAAGAGCCTTCCGTACCCACTGGATGGGGGGCTGGATAGGCTACAGATACCGTGGGGAATATCCCTTGCCCTGCTACAAACCGAATGTCGATTCCCTCGCACATCGTCCCGCCTGCAGCTTCCGCACGTTACTGAGTTACTCCATGCGTCGTGCGTTTGAACCACTGGATACGTCAGTCCGATGCAGGCAGTGATATAAGGCACAAGGAAATTGTTGACATCTGCGCTCTTCTGGGATATGACGCGGCGTTGAGTGGTAGTTCTGTACCGACGTTTCGGTAGAACCTATCGGTCCCACCTTCAAAGTTCAAGATGTCCAAGAAGAAAGCTTGGATTTCTTAATCCCTGAAGATGGGACCGATAGGTTGTCCCAAAACGTCGGTACAAAACTACCACTCAACCTGTGTAATATCCCAGAAGAGCGTAGATCTCATATACATCGCGGTGGAAGCCTGAAATGACGCATGGGAATGGTTAATTGGAGAGAAGTAGCGCAGGATAGGGATGGATGGAGGGGAGTAAGTAGGGCGGTGCTTACGCTTCTTGGATAGCGGAGCCACAGAAGAAAAACAAGATACTTAAATTTTATTAACCCTTTAAAGAGGAAGCATATCTGTTTTATATAAGGACTCAGTGCGTACCGCGCTGTAAACACTCTCCACTTCGGTTATAAAAACCAGTCTCTTAATGTTTTATAAGGCAAAAGTCGCTGTTTGTTCTGAGATCCGTACAAAACACATAAACGCAATGTGGGCACCACGTAGAATTTTTTAATGTTAAACCTGGTGGTATGTAAAGTTACCGCTAGGCTTTAAAAGGTTAAAAGTTTTTTTACGTTTCGTCTGATCTGGTTTACGTGGGTTTTGAACGGCCGCTACAGTTTTATGCCAGATATGGGGTTGTCACACCGCCGTTTCGGAGGAATGTGCTATCTCCATCTTCAAGGTTTGGCAGGCGAAGATTTCGGAGAAGGGTGCTGCCTTCAGTTCCAGAGTGTACAAGTCCACTATTCTTAGACTTCTAGACCCTCGAGATGAAAGCATAACGCGCCTGCTGCGCGCCGTTATCTGCTTACCAGGCGACGCGGTGCAACATTCACGATGACTTGAATCTTAGGGACAATGATTTACTTTCTCCCTTCTAACACACTTCCGACGCTTTTCTAAGAAATCGACTAAGGGTCACGCAACAAATAGGGGTGGTTTCGGAATCCAATAAATCTCACCCCGAACCTGCCCACTTCGTGTAGTGCTGATTCAAAACAAATGGAAGACCCAAGTGACCATCCTGCTAAGGCGGTCCTTACTCATGTTTCGTGTCCTTCCTTAACCACATGGACAGCAGACCTTGTTGAGAACCTGATAGTTTGTCAGGTTGTCAAGAAGCGATCGGATCTCTGCCACTGGTTCGTTTAAGGAAACAGAGCTGTTTCAGAGTTTACGGGTCTTGGTAAGAAAAATGCTACGTGGGCCTGTAAGATGAGGTATTGTCATCAGAATGCAGGAAATATAATTTCAACGCTAAAATTACAACGGTGTGTTGAGTTCACCAAAATATATTTTAAATATTATTAAAAACTTAAATCTCAATTTTATCACATTTTTATGTGATAATATGTTACAACATGGGATACAAACACAGCAGATGTCATAAAACTCGAGATTTCAGCTCTTAACATATTACATATAGCTACACTTGTACATTTCTCTTTATATGCACCTACTTATGCACAACCTGGGGGTGGCTTAACCTTTTAAAGCCTAGCGGTAACTTTACATACGACCAGGTTTAACATTAAAAAACTCTACGTGGTGCCCACATTGCGTTTGTGTGTTTTGTACGGATCTCAGAACAAACAGCAACTTTTGCCTTATAAAACATTAAGAGACTGGTTTTTATAACCGAAGTGGAGAGTGTTTACAGCGCGGTACGCACTGAGTCCTTATATAAAACAGATACGCTTCGTCTTTAAAGGGTTAATATGGCCGAAACATGTTGCTGAGAGTGGATTTTAATAAGTAAGTGTTGGGTCAGACGGATAATTATTGGTGTGTGAGTATACATATATAAACACAATTGGATGAACAGCACTAAAAGAAATATCTCGAGTTTATATATAAAGAGTTAATGTTTCATTTGCCATTTAGATCTCACCGAGCATGCTAGCTCCTGCGGCAACGCGTGTCAATTATATTCCAGGACAGGGGACGTCTGTTTCGAATCCTGACCACGATGCCAATTGCGACACAGATTTTTCGTCGCTTTCCTCAGCTATTCCAGGCACATTACAGTATAGGTCTAACATGTAAAAATAACACAGGATAGCTAGGGATAATTCAATGTTATTACATAAACCACGTTGCATATATCCATCAAATTTCGAACACGAGATATTGCGACGGAAGCAATAGTGTAAGGGGCAGCTTAGAAGCAGGTAGATTTGTTTTGGAGCGGACTGCTTGACACATGTGCAGTGCTGACTGGTGGGAAGGGCTGCCGGCTGATTTCTGCTTTGTGTCAGTCAGCACAGCGGCATGAGCCCTTAGTTAAGGCAGCAGGAAAATTGGAAACCGACGGCAGGAAATTTGAAACTGGCATCACTCTAACCCGCAACATAGGCAACATAATGAAACGGTTTCTTCAGAAGAAAATGGTCTCTAAGTGAAACAAAGAACAGAATTTGTTTCTGTAATGAGCTACTGGCTGAAGATACGGGTCCGTCCCCGCTGGGGACAAGGATTTCTTTCAACGTCGCCGAGTTCAGACCCTCCCTCCGGGCCCACCCAGCTTCCTCTCCAGCGGGTACCTGGTGTTGGGATTAAAGCGAGCGAGGCGTGAAGCTATTTACGTTACCCTAGTGCCGAAATTAAGAATTGCGAAGCTGTATCTCCAACCGCAAATGCCTACATAGCGTACCGCTTAATTAAGCAGTTAGGGGAATGAGGACACAACTAGATGGAAAGGAAGACAAATGGACACCCTCCTTAATGTGCTGCCGAATAGTTTGTATATAGTTACATACGTTTCGGGGGAGCCTGCTGCCTCTACCTTCAGGGTAGAAGATTCTTACTAAAGCCCGGTACCTACCTATGAATCTTCAAAGGTTGCCAGGGCCTGTTTCGCCAGTGATAAAGCAGCACAGGCGTGAAGCTAACCACTTAACTCCTTCTAGTGCCGAGGTTAAGAATGGCTGGAGCTATACTCCCATTCCATCTGCAGGCCTTTATGTCGGTCACAGCGGTAACTTTACGGTTTACCTAGGAGGGCACCCAAGAAACGGGGGGGGGGGGCGCCCAGAATGCCGGTTTGCGGCCCGCCCTCCAAATCAAAATTTTACAAACACCGATTTTGTAGATACGATGATATTAAACGTTTTACGTGATTTACCCTTCAGCTGATATCAGCTGATGGCTAGTACATTAGGATTTTGAAAAATAAAATTAAAAATCTTACAATGCCTTACATAAAATTAAATAAACCAAGACTAGATTTTGTGATTTAAATTAGGTGACTGAGCCATGGAACATGTAGTTATAGTTGTATGTACATAAATGCAGCTGGCAACAGTGTTATGTTACAGTTATACTTATGGCATGGTTTTCATAACATAACTTTTAAAATCAAATGTAAATTAAATAAGAACCTCGGAGTCAGACCCCCTCATCAAATTACAAATTCCGGTAACGCACCTGCTTTTACCTATTTATAAAATTACACAGCGCAGCCTTGCACACGGTCACACTACTCACAGCCACTGCAATGAGAATTTAGAATCTTACAAGATGAACGAAATTCTAAACAAAGGAACTACGAACAGATACAATTAACGTGTTCTGGCAGGGTGTGGGACATAGGGGAGTCAGTTCAGAACTTCATTCTCCAAGCTTAGGAACATCAATCGGATTAAGAGGGGTCGGGGCAAAACGTTGGTGAGAGGTCCAAATATTGACAGAACCTCCAGATGCCACGTCACTTGTTTACATCGCCACTTTGTTACTGTCAGGTGTCCGCGATGCAAGTTGTCGCGCCTACAAAGTGGAGCGCTCGCTTGCAGGAACGCCGATACTCACTGCAAAGGGAATGAACTTGTAACAAAGGGACTTACACTGCAGCTAGAAAAATACAGCAGGCTCTCTTCAAACAAAAGTTTTTACCGTTTGGATTCCGAGTCCAAGTCACTTTACAACTGGTGGTCAGTCAGTCAGTCAAGTCCTGTTAGTGTGGAGCCCGGATTTTCGTCCGTCTTGAAAATTAAGTTTTTCCGTCAAGGAATGTCACCTGTGACGACAGACGAGAATGTCATTTGTCAGAAGTCAACAGTCTTTTTCTATATTTACAAAGCACAGTAATTACAATTTTTACACGATTTAAGTACGAAAAGTAAGGTAAAGGTAAAGGTAAAGGTAAAGCAATCCCATCACAGGCCTGGACAGGCCCTTAGGGTTCCAGGAGGTTGAGGCTCCCAAATTTCTAGAAAATCGGCACATGTAGGTGGTAAGGTTCTCTGCCCTAAGCACCGGCCGCCTTTCCCCCCAGGAAATATTCCTGGTATTCATTTCTGTTAAAGGCTGCATCGACCCCAGGGCCATAGTGCGACCGAAAGGATTATGCCAATGAAAAATTCCAATGACGCCATCGGGAATCGAACCCGCGACCTTCCGGTTCGTAGTGCAGTGCCTCAACCAACCGCGCGCAATGAAAAGAGATGAAAAAGAAGAGACACGTGGGTACAGTGACAGGTACTACACCTTATGTTATTATTGTGTGTGTGGGGGGGGGGGGGATAGAAGAAAAGTTTACTGCTGTAAAAGTTTCCAGGCAGCGAGCGCTCGTCCTTCTGGTAAAAGTAGGCTTGATTAAGTATAAAATTCATATAGGTAATGCGTAACAACTCGGTTTCTATCTCGCACAAAACATCCAGTCACTATTACAAATACCAACCGGCTATACCTAACGCTAGACACTGTTTGTCAGAATCGCATGAAACATGCAAACACTCATACACTGTGTGGGAAAACCCCTTTACTGTCATATTTAATGGCAATAGATAAACGGCGTCCTTAACCTTTTAAAGCCTAGCGGTAACTTTACGTACCACCAGGTTTAATATTAAAAAATTCTACCTGGTGCCCACATTGCTTTTATGTGTTTTGTACGGATCTCAGAACAAACAGCAACTTCTGCCTTATAAAACATTAAGAGATTGGTTTTTATAACCGAAGTGGACAGTGTTTACAGCGCGGTACGCACTGAATCCTTATATAAACAGACACGCTTCGTCTTTAAAGGGTTGAATAAACCATAAATAGACCCTCAATAAATAAGCTGGGAAAGAATATTCACGGAAAGAAGCCTGGTCGGTTTCCCGTCCCCATTTTCAACCCTGTTCCGCTCGTGCTACTGTCCGCAGTAAAGGCAAGGGGCGACAGTGCGCCAGGTGAGAGGCCCGCAGCAATGTTTGCACATCGCACAGCAGGAATGTGGGCATGGGCACTCCTGTACCTGCATGCAGCAGTCTTCCTTGAGAAGCTAATGGTTGCTCAGACAGTCAAGACATTTCCGGCACTATATGGAACCAGAAGGTTCATTACCGTGTTCACAACAGCTTCTCCACGTCTCTATCCTAAGCCAGATAACTCCACTCCAAACCCTTATATCCTGCTTATATGAGATGCATTTTAATTATACGTTCCTCTATACGTCTCGGACCCCCAAAAATCTTATCACGAAATTTTCCTGTTAAAACTTTGTATGCATTTTCATCTTTTCTTTCATTGTTACATGTTCCGGCCAATTCATATTCCCAGGTTGTCACGTTGGGGAAGAATCACGATCTTCACCGCGACACTGTGCAATATCACAGAACACTGGAGCCAAAACAGGTCAACAGAGATTTACATTACACTACTACGAGTTAGGAGGCCGTATGGTCTGTTACGTGGGTAAGAACACTGGTTGTTTGTTCAGGACAGAAGGGAAAAAGTGGCAGCATAACCGTCCGAAACGTCGGTGCCTGACATCGTTACCGGAAAAATAAGAATACCAAAAGAAGAGTAGAGGTTGTAGAAGTTACTCGCCGTGTAATTTTCTCCAGTTGTGTATTACTTCATCTGTCTTTACGTCCAAATATCTTTCTTCGCACTCTGTTCTCAAACACCATTAATCTGTGTCGATAGATAAGCGAAAGCCAAAAGTAGCAAACAGCTAACGTAGCTTGCACATTTAAAGCACCCTGCGACTTTGGAATTAAGGGGCCTTTACTCATCTTTCTTCCGATGAAAAAGGTCGCCAGTTCTAGAAGGTTAACAAATGCAACAAAGCAATTTCTATTCGGTGGAATTTCAAACAATTTCTTGTATGAGACTTCTTCCATGTTTCTTTCTTATTTCTGGAAGGCGGAGGGCAAAAGGCAAGTAGAGGCTACAAAACTCTCATGAACATAAATCCCCTTTTCTCCTTATCCAATAAAGCGAACGCACCCCCTCGAGGGGGTGCAGCATACGCATGGGTGCACGTCCTGGACTGTCCCACCCTTAGAAAAGCTTTCAGATTGGGAGCTAACGTCGGCAGCCCTCAACCCTAAGTACACAATACAAATGTATGGCACATGTGGTCCACCTTTCACAGACTTCTGTCTGTCTGTCTGTATGTATGTTTCTTAGTTGTACACGGAAACTATTATGCCAGGGATGTCCAAGTGTAACAAAGCGTGGCGATTCAAACCGTCAACTAAAAGCCTTCTCAATCCTAATTGCATTAAGCACAGTCCTTCTTGAGAAGCACAGCCAGTGAATGAATTTTCTGCCTATCGTGTTAACAACAGCCTACCTGAGCCAGATATTTCCAATCAGTGCTCTCCCGTCTCATTTATTAAATATCCATTTTAACGTATCATACAGTTCTCATATAAACAAAACAGAATTAATATGACATTTTTACTGGTATATAATTTCTTTTGGAAAATGTCAGTTTTCTATTACGCCTCTTATCTTCTGATGATGAAGTTTGTATATCTAGCAACAACAAGCTATTTAAATTCTAATGCTACATAAAGATTATAATGGCCTGTAAAATTTGTGAGACGTCATAAATTTAAAATACATGTGTGCATTTCATTTTTGGGGGGTTTTAAAATCATGTATTTTAAATGCCTGAGGACAATCTGTCCGATCGCAACATGTAGCGTATATTGACGAAACTAACCATACTTTGTTGTGGTTTATGGCAGCACGAATATCAATATTTGATGAGGCAAAATTTTACCTAAGTTGCCTGCACCACAGGCCTGGTACATATAAAGTGTGCAGTTTCTTAGAGGCCCACAGTGACAACCCTGACAACTGCAAGGAGTCGCAAACATGGATACTCCTCACCGCTTGTGTAAACAAGTGGGCTTCGCTGTGAAACAGGGGCTTCTTCTTTGTCCGTGTCCGCTCTCAGCATTTGTCCCTTTAGATGTCTGATTTGTATTGACGGTTCAGTCTACCTGGTCATGTGCAATAGGAACACAACACCACACCCTCACAAACCGATCGCAACAATCCATAGACTTTCTCAGCTGATGTATCATAAACACTGACTGGATTCGAAACTTGAGGTTTTCATGGCAGCGTCCATGAAAAAGTTGTCTGCTAGGATGTTACGCCGTGTAGTCTGGCAGAAAGGTAACGGCAATGGGCAGCTCATTCTTCGGCGGTCAAGCCTGTAGCCTATACATCGTGACGGCTAGTTTCAGTTTTGTGTGTATTACTTTATGGCATTAACCCTTTAAATACTGAAAGAGAGAGAAGAAATGCGGTTGGCAGGGGAGGGGAGGGGGGGGGGTGCAATGAGAGGCATTAGATTTATTATTCCTGGGGGAATAACAGACTTAGATCCTCAAATTCTTTCCTCTGCTGCATATTCCCAACGGTCCACTTTTCATCATGCTACTTCTTCACTTCCCAGTACCTTGTTCGTAGCCGACCTTTACCAGAAGGAAGAGCGGGTACTGACTTGGTAACCTTCAGAGCACTAAAGACTAAAATTATTCAAAAACACTAGTCACCAACAAATGCACAAAGAGAGTTCTTTCATCAATCGTAACACACTCCTACATGTTTCGACCCTGCTGGGTCATCTTCAGGGAGAACTTTTTGTTATCATTACACTAAGGTTACACTTTATAGTTGAGTGAGAATGTGCTGTTGACTGTGTACTGTGCCTGCAGGCCGGGACCGCAGAGAGTTCACGCCTCCAAAAACAACGCAGTACACAGTCAACAGCACATTTTCACTCAACTGTAAAGTGCAACCTTAGTGTAATGATAACAAAAAGTTCCCCCTGAAGATGACCCAGCAGGGTCGAAATATGCAGGAGTGTGTTACGATTGATGATAAAACTCTCTTTGTGCATTTGTTGGTGATTAGTGTTTTTGTATAATATAGTGCACGGACATGGAACACATTAAAACTAAAATTATTCTAAATTAGAGGCCTATATAACATTTCAGTTCGTACTTCAAAGACAAAAACGCCGTCTCCTCTGCAAAGACCAATCAGTTAAAACCGTGAAAGACATAGTCGAAACCTTTAAAGAAATACTAGAAATAGGAATAGTGCGGAACATAATTTTGGAAATAAAACAATACCAAAAGGAGTGGCTACAACACGTAGACAGAATGGACACAGACAGGATACCCAAACAGGCACTGAAATATAGGCCAAAGGGGAAGAGAAGCATAGGACGCCCAAGGAAAAGATGGAAGGGCCAGTTTCACCTTGAGGGAAAAAAGAGCAGGCACTACGCCTAACACTTCACAGCCCATGATGATGATGATGATGATGATGATGATGAAAGAAACAGTTGGTGTGGAGCGTTAGAATACAAATATGAAACACACAAATACACCGTGTGGGCAAACTGCAGAGTGTTAGAATGTCAAAGCAAGTGGTACGTATAATGACCACAACGAAACGGGTTTAAAGGGTTAAAACTTTAGATCTACACGAAAGAATATACCCTGCTTTTGTCTTATATAATTTTTACGCGTAGTAAGTCTCAGCATTAACTATCATCAGAAGCATACGCTCTCTCTGAAACGTCAACGATTTATTTCGTATCGATAGGGCTGATCGACACCTACAGTAACAACCAACGTTCCCTCTAATTTTTTTTTACGGCTGCGAGGACTTGCTACTGCTCTGGGCAGAAAATTTATACACGACCTGACGACTGCGCGGCACTTGAAAATTTTTTTGTAATATGCATAATAAGAATATTTACAATGAAAATTGAAAAATTCCAGCTGCGCGGCAACAATTCAGTGTGCGCTGGAGCATTTCGGTTACTGCGGCGCGGCCGCGCACCCGCGCAGCTTAGAGGGAACACTGGTAACAACACACATCAAATTTGTGGTTCTGACTAAGGTGAAGAGTTAAACCTATACCGTGGTTTTCAGTGTCATACAGATCTTCAGTCCGGTATGCGCGCATGAACGTTTCAACTGAACATTCTGCCTCCATCTGCACGGTGGAGAATGCTTCAATATTATCCCATTATCGGATACAAACAAATCCTCTACAGGTTAAAGGATGCATTCAATTACGGGAGTGAAGCACTTTATCACTGGCCAATAAAATATCTGCGATTTTCCACAGTATTACATCCGCACCCCTTAAAAATAGTCCTTCAGTGTTTGCTTGTCCGTTTCAAAAGCACCCCATCGCACATCCCACACAACCCCCATCACATTCAGGGTTGTTACAAGTCACTGCCCACTCCGCCCCTTCTTCCGGTGTACAATCCAATGGTCAATTGGAGCTGAGACCTTCTGTTATAACACATACACAATGCTGCAATTGGAGTTGGTGACACTGGGACAGCCGGCGTATATTTTGCTCGGTATGGTGACCAAGAAGCTGCTGGCCACACGACCGAGGAGTGGCGGTTTGACTTCTGTTAGGCGCCGAAACCGTTTCGCTTTCATCAGCGTCCAACAGTGCTCGGAGGTTCACCTAACTTCGCATCCAATTGGTGTCGAAATTCTTCCCCAGGGACGAAGCAGCAGGGGTGTTAATCTGACCAGGCGTGAACCGGATTAATCTGGCGCAGGATAGCGACAAATGGAGGGCTGTCGTGAGTGTTGTAATGAACATGCGGGAAATTTCTTGACTAGGCCAGGAAATGTCAGCTTCTCAAGACGGACTCTCCTATTCATTTCGCCAGTTCCTATGCCGAAAAGCTGAGCCCCGAATTGCATGTTCCAAATTACAGTGTCACATTCCGGAAGACCATACTACTGTATTTAAAGACCTCTATCTGCAGAAAGCCGTAGTGCCATATGCCACTTTTCCAGAAACGCTATCTACACCCAGGAATGCAGGGCCATCTGCTGCACAGATGAAACGATCTGCACGCATGACTAGCTACCTCAGTAGTCCCTGGCTCCGGGAGGCTCCCTAGGGACAGTAAAGAGAATAAAAACATTTTATATGTAGCGGAACATAAAATGTTATTCGAATCGGTAGCTCTGTTCGCGGCTTATAACTTGCAGGCGTCATAAATCGGTTGGTAGAAACAGAGTTAAATAGGAAACCTGCGGGCAATGGGAGAGTAATCGTTTAAACTCCATGAATCCTCAAATATATGTGAGGGGAGGAAGGGAGGAATGCACCCCTTCTCACGAATACAACTGACTTCGTTCGTAGTTAATTTTAAATATTCCAAACTGTTCACGGATTTCAGTGCAGGCGAGTGTCCGTTTGTTCCTGTTATTAACCTTTTAAAGCCTAGCGGTAACTTTACGTACCACCAGGTTTAACATTAAAAAATTCCACGTGGTGCCCACATTGCCTTTATGTGTTTTGTACGGATCTCAGAACAAACAGCAACTTTTGCCTTATAAAGCATTAAGAGATTGGTTTTTATAACCGAAGTGGAGAGTGTTTATAGCGCGGTACACACTGAGTCCTTGTATAAAACATATATGCTTCATCTTTAAAGGGTTAACACGCACCATGCAATGACGAGGAATGTGGAAGAATGGTGTATTAATCTGGACACACCCTTCGCACCCGGCGACTGTACCCCAACTGAAGGAGTCCCTGGTCCCCAGCGAACAGGACGCTGGGTCTTGACTTTTAGGTGAAGAGAAAAATCTCGGATCACAGTCAAGCCTAGTGACCTTATTGACTGAGATATCCTTCCTCGGAAAGAAGTAACATTTCCTTTCACATGTTTGACACTTTCATTACTTCAAGGTTTATCCAGCGGCGCTTCCAGTGGTACGTGTTCAAAGATGACTAATGAACTGCAAAGGGTGTGGCAAGACGCGGATGCAGTCGTGGCCTATCTCGTCATTACGACCCGAAGAAAACCAAGACCCTGTTTAGTCAGGAGAGGCAGTACAGCACCGGGGGCTTTCGGCATACGTAGCCAGATGTTACTGACTCGGTCGCGCCATTCGGTGTAACAGTCGGAAAACAGTGACCATGAAAATCAGGGACTGGAATCCCAACAACGGCCTTTTAAAAACCTGAAATAACTTCTTAACGTTCTTTCCTTTTTCTTAACTGTTTCCTTTTTGGCTCCGCATCCCCCAGACTCGGGCGTTGGAACAAGACGTAACAGGTGAAGACAGACCTGATGATGGATTGGCTCTAATTACTATTGGGCCCGGAGTGTGTAAACAGCGAGTGGCCGTCATTAGCACTTGACGCGCCGAGTGTAATTAAACGGATGGAAAATTCGATAAGGTCCCTCTGCTTCAGTGCAACAACAGTACCTGGGAATGTCTTCGTTATCACCAACGTAACAAGTGATACTGGTCTATATCACCCTGTAACAACTGACAATCGCCTACATCACCAACGTAACAAGTGATACTGGCCTATATCACCCTGTAACAACTGACACTCGCCTACATCACCAATGTAACGAGTGATACTGGTCTATATCACCCTGTAACAACTGACACTCGCCTACATCACCAATGTAACAAGTGACCCTGGTCTATATCACCCTGTAACAACAGATACTCGCCTATATCACCACCATGTGTAGCGATACCGACCTGTCTCACCACTGCAAGAAGTAACACTGCCTATATCACCAAAGTAACAAGTGATAAAGGCCTATATCACCACTGTAACAAGCGATAACGGCCTATGGCACCACCGTAATTAGTGATATTGGTTTAGATTACAACTGTAACAAGCGACACTGGACTGTATCAGCACTGTAAATAGTAACAGCATATGTCACCAAAACGACAAATGATTCTGGCCTATATTACCACGGTAACAAGCGATGCTGACATATCGCACATGAAACGGCAACTTGTCGTAACCCACACAATTCATCAAACTGAGATTCCCGTATTACTAGGAGACATGAATCTTCACAGTCATCGCTGTGAGGATCTCAAATCCAATAAACAGGTTACAATGAATACTGTAACATTTGCTATTCACAAGAGCCCGCCACTTGTCCCTATCCTGAGCCAGCTCAATCCAGTCCATGCCCCATCCCACTTCTCGAAGACCTATTTTAATATTATCCTCCCATCTATGCCTGGGTCTCCCAAATGGTCGCCTTACCTTAGGGCTCGCCACCAAAATCCTGTATGGACCTCTCCTTAGCATTTTATGTAACACGCATTTTATGTAACACGTCGAATTTTATTCAGAAAATTTACACACTTTTTTTTTGCAACATCACCGGTAATTTCGACATAACATCCATTTACTAAACATCATAAATGATTTGAAATTACCAAGAGAGGAAGAATAAATGTTTATTCGCTGAAAATACTTGAAAACAGAGTTAGTAATTTAGAGCATAAGGGACTAGGTTCATAAACGAGCTATTACACACGTTTCATAAATAAACTCACTCTACATTTTTATATTTCATGGAGTTTCCATTTGTACGCTTCTCCTCGCCGTCTAATTATAGAGGTGTGCTCCTGTTATTCAAAGCCTCGAAGAAGTTAAAATTTGGTTACTCCTAAATTGCAAGTTCCGCGCCTACAAAAACTAGTTAGATGCTGTATATCACTCCATCTTGTAGCGAAATGACGGAACAAAGTGCCCTGAGTTACTGCAATCCTTTTGGAGTTGAGGAATCTGATAAAATCATCCACGGTGCTCCACTTACAACGATCTGACATGTATTAAACGCTGTTGTAATAGTCACAGTAATAGCAGCCATCGAGAACGGACGTGCAATTAATATCCACAGGGTTTGGAACTTTGAACTACTTACTACAGAACTAATAAGAGGTATAGGCAAGTTAGGAAACGAACGCACAGCATAACAGCTCTGAAGCGTCTACTCCCTTCTGTTTAACGATCTTGCGACACGCACGACTTACGGGAAACTGAAATGGAAATAAAAGGCGTGTCGCGAGTCTCTCTTACCGCTTTCGTTCCAAATCGCAGACTTTTTCGTTGTGACATATATTTAGCGACATAAGGCCTCCGTTAACCGCGAAATACGCGCAAAATGTGTGTAAGTCTTTCTGTTAAGTACCCATTATTGTTGTTCCATTTTAACACGAACTGGAATCTGCAGGTTGACGACGTTTAATATTATCGTCCCATAGACGGTCTTCTAAGTGGTCTGCTTCCTGCACAATGCCGTGCCAAATCCTGTATGCCTTTCCCGACGGTCCCACGTGTGCCACACGCCACGCTTATATTGTGCTCCTTGATTTGATCACCCTAATCACATATGGCGACGATTACCTATTATAAAGCTCACAATTATGAAATTATGTCCAGTCTCATGTTACTCCTTCCCTTCCGAATATCTTTCTCAGCACCCAATTCTCGAACATCCTCCGCTTGTGTTCTTGCCTTAATGTGCGAAATCAAGTTTCACACCCACACTATATATATATGTGTGTGTGTGTGTGTGTATATATATATATATACGCACACATACATACAGTGGAGTCCCGATTACCTAACCTTCTGTTATCCGACATTCCACTTTATCCAACACAACCATACGACGTGCTATTTACAATTTTGTGTTGCATGCGCATGCGTCACCTAGAACTTGCATTTATTGAAAAGGCATCCAAAAAAAAAAAACTTTCAAAAACCTAGCTCCTGCTACTCCAGCAGTTTCGTATAAGAACCAGAAGAATGTATGGCCGTATTCAGAAAATTTCCGAGGCCAGTTTTTCGTTGACTTCCCGCATTATCCGATATTTTCGGCAATTCCAGCACCCATCGGTCCCATTTACTTCGGACGATCAACATTCTAACGTGCATACACGTACACATACACAATTTGTGTGTTAATTTTAAGCTCTTCGCATAAAGAAGACACAAAACCAAACATAAATGAGGCAGTGCCCTATCCTTGTTAGTGCAGTGACGTCTGTACCTCACCACCTCTTCAACTTACTCGCCCTGTTTTACATACCAGCACACAATCCTAATAGAACATTCACCACTCCAAGACAGGGAGCAGAGCCTTCCATTCTGTTTGGGGTAAAGCAGTAATCACCGGCTTCTGTCTGTCCGTCTGTCCGAGATAAAGGTTCCAGATAACGAGATTCCACGTCAATTATAAGAGTATGCAACTTACCTGCCCTTTCATAAATCCAACCCTCTCTCCTAGCATGTAAATGCTACCCTATTAGGCCTATGCCAGACAGACGTATTCACCTTTCTTAATTAAGGGTCTGGCCAAGACTCAAGTATAATTATTTCGAAAGGCCAGCAAAAAACGTATCTACATAGAAAATAAATTGAAAGGGTAATTTAAAATTAAGATGAAGTGTGATACTTTCTGGGCTCTCGTACCAATTTGTTCCTTACCATAATTTAATAAAAAAATACAGGTTATCAGGCAATTTCTCACTGAATTTATAACAACCTACACGTCTATAAGAGGATAATATTAAAACAGTTCTTAAATACAGTGTATTAACGTCAAATTCATGCACGCAGATCAAGCCAGGGACTCAGAGACCAGTGGCGGGCTCTTTTGAACAAAATAATGAACATCCTGGTTCCATAAAACGTGATAAATTATTCGACCAGCTGTGCGACTACCAGCTTCATTTCATGCCGTAAATAGAGGAATGCAATAACCATGAAAGTGACGTTGTATTTAGTCGAATACTGCAGCGGTCTCTTCTTAATAAAGACACGAGTTCGAAAGGGGGTCCACTCACGTCACGAAGACGTACGGTCAATGTACGTAAAGCTGCACGCATTCTTAATCTCGCCATCAGATGGCCCTGAGTCGTGAGCATCACATCCCGTGTGCTTTACATACAGGGAAATAACCCCCCCCCCCCCCCGCCAATAGGGGGTGGGGGGGGCCCCCAGGGGGGATCGGGCCCCAACCCTGAAGAGAAAAGTCACTCAGATGACAAACACTTTGCAGGACTTTTCCATCGTCGACACAGTTAAAAGTCACGTTTTGGAAAAAACGTCTTCGGTCCTCAGGTGATAAGCACTGAACCCAAGAAACACAAGCTAGCTAATACATATGTTTCAGCTACGCATACATAAATATTCTATATTTCTAGCTAACTATCCATCTATCCATTCATACATCAGACAACCATTAATCTTCAGTATAGGCCTATAAATGTTCGCTATACAAATACGTAAGACTTTTCTCCTTCACGGGCTGAAGCCCCCCAAATTAACACATCTCCGTGTTACTTTCATCTTAAAGTGTTCACAGTGTCCATCTACGATAATCGCCAGGCACCAAGCACGCAGAATTCCGGAACATGTAAACTGATGTAGCAGCACATAGCCTACCGTGTTACCGCAGGTATAAACCAACACCTCTCATGTATAGCCTTCAGAACCGGCAATCAGCCATCGGAAAAGGCGTGGATTGATAGTTCTGCTTCTTATTATATGTTTTAGTTTTTGTTGCCCCCCCCTCCCCCCAACAAGTGAGTTAGCCCATGTACCTTCAAAACACATCAGCAGTTCAGTGTAAGAACGACGTATATGAATCAATATCCAAAAACATTCGTGTTGCTCAGCAGCGATCAAACGGAAGTTGCACCGCACCTTACAGTGCCTGCACGTTCATGGCTGCAACTATATCCCGAAACACTTGCATTCGCGCACATTAGATTTCTTTACGGATACTGCGACAAGTGTGGTGGAGAGAAGGTTGTCCCTAAGGCTACCAAGCGTCTTGTCATGAAGGAGTCTGGCGGGAATGGAAGTTCAGTCCCACGCAGTCTTAACCTTGACACCAGATGGAGGTGAGTGGTCAGCTTCACGTCCCGACCACTTTACCGCTGAGGATTTCTTTTTACATATCGGTAGTTCTTCATTGCACATACAAATTTAGTACTTATGTACGTGTGTGTGTGCGTATATATATATATATATATATATATATATATATATATATATAGGTAAAGCAATCCCATTACAGGCCTGCACAAGACCTTAGGATTCTAGGAGGCTGAGTTTCCCAAATTTTTAGACAATCGGCATATGAAGGTGGTAAGGTTGTCAGCCCTAAGCACCAGCCGCCTTTACTCCAGGAAATATTCCTGGTACTCATTTCTGCTAGAGGCTGAGTCGATCCCAGAGTCTGTGAATATATATATATATATATATATAAATAACACGAAACAATTTATGACTAACTGCATATGATGCCGTCAGTAGCTCAAGGTTAATTTTAATATTATCAACCAAACCGGGCCTGTCTCAATTTATCTCTTTCACTTACAGGTTTTCCAATGAAATTTCGTGTACATTTCGCATACAATTAAGCATAGCGGCATATTAAAACATTTTCCTGGCTCAAACGAATATGAACTACCTTCAGACGACCACAGGCGATAATCCCCTTTTGCCCTCACAGTTCCATATCACTTTTCTTGACGCTCACCCCAAAATCAAACCAAACATCATCACTCCTCCATTCCAGCAGCCACTTAGCACTACAAACACGCACAATATATTTCGTTCTTTTTCCTTCATTTAACTTATCAAGGTGCATCGCCATCCGTGTGAAGATGGGGTAGTTACAGGGTGCTGCATCACGGACATCTTCCCAAACCAAACAAAGGCATGTACCTACAGCTCTGGTTACAAGTTGACCCAGTTACATAAAGTCAGGCTGCTACATGAACATACGAGTTCTGGGGGTACGTGACATTAACCCTTTAAAGATGAAGAGTATCTGTTTTATATAAGGACTCAGTGCGTACCGCGCTGTAAACACTCTCGACTTCGGTTATAAAAACCAATTTCTTAATGTTTTATGAGGCAAAAGTTGTTGTTTGTTCTGAGATCCGTACAAAACATATAAACGTAATGTGAACACCACGCAGACTTTTTTAATGTTAAACCTGGTGGTACGTAAAGTTACCGCTAGGCTTTAAACGGTTAAAGGGACAATATTTTGAAATAAAGTAATCACATAAGATTGAAGTCTTCTAGGATGTTACACGATGGACTGCTTGACCATGAAGATGAAGGTACTAAATCCTTCGAAACGTCCAGAACTATTTACCAGTCGAGGCGGCTTGACATCGTAGAAGGCCCGAGTCTTCAGCAAGAAGACTTCATCTTTCAATAAACAAGAAGTTTCGAGGAGAACTCATCAAAGCCACTTTCCTACTGCACAGCTTTCCTATATTTACAGTTTTGTTTTATTTAAATTTGCTGGGTACATCCTGATTTTTTTTTGAATCATTGCCATATTTGCAATTTAGATTTACATCAAAACGTTTCATATATAACGTCTAATTATAATCACCATGTCTCCGTCTAATATTTCGAAAGCCTAATGCAAACTGTTTATTAATCATCATTAAATACCTGTTACTTGTAATTCGTGCTTCGACGGGCCGTGTCATGGCTCCGACGGTCGGTCCCCGGCCTCACGCCGCGTAAGCCTGGGTTCTATCCCGGAGCAGTCCATGTGAGATTTGTGGTACACAAAAAGTATCGGGACACGGGTTTTTCTTCGAGCACTTTACTATTTTGTCAGTAACTTTCTACCAACGACACACAGGCATCTTCATCTACATGCTCTTCTTATAAGAAGGACATACAAGCGAAGCCGCGGACTCTTAAGAAAAAGCAATGCCTTCACGGAAATCCCACAGTATTGGACAAAATACGGGATAGATGATCTGGTTTCGAATTCAGGCATGGGCAACGGATTTCTGTCTTGTCCACATAGTCCAGACGGGCTCTGGGACCCACCCAGACCCCTATTCAATATGTCCCAGGGTTCCTTCCCAGGGGTAAAGAGACCGGGTCTTGATGTTGACCACTCACCTCCACCTAGCACCAATGTACAGAATGAGTGGAGCTATACCTTCACGGCCTGAAGAGGGACAACTTCACCTTTTATTAGACAAAAATACTTTCATTTTTTTTGGTGCTATGCTATTGTATAGGTTTTCGGGCAAAGGTATGGGACACAAAACGCCAAGAATAATTTAGACATGAGTGTCTTGTTGTTTGGGGACGTGGCTGTACCAGGGTACTGAGTGTCAAGGGTTCTCGCCTCCTACGTGCCAGAGTTTACACTTCACGTGTGTTGCATGTTCACATATGGAAATGAGGACAGGCGCCGACAGGAGACTTCATTACGTCGTGAAACCGACTACCAGCTTTTTGTGATTTCCTTCACATCGTAGATTACACTTATTAAATTTAAACCTTTATAAATATTAGCCTTTATGCTCATCCCCCTGTGTTTGCCAACTCCGATATTATATCCAGCTTTAAGGTGATATTTTGTTGTTTTTATACCAGCAAGCGGCAGGTGTTTTCTGCCAGATTTCGTCCAGTCACGATAATCATCATCGGCTTTTGTTATCGGCGACGAGAGCATTGTGTGGTACACAGACGGTATCAATAAATATATGCTGTAGCAAGCGATCGTTTTCTAAGGTTGTTAGCGGACCAAGATTAACCTATTTTGTTAAAATAAGCCATACAATTTGTTAAAAGTTTCATGCTGTTGATATTGATTTTAAATTAATGTTGACTGATAATGAGTGAATTTATTAATAGAAGCAAATCATCTAGCGACATGACATCAAATTGTACTTGTTTACTAAACTGGCAGGAGAGCCAAATTTTAAACACCGCTTAAACCAGGCCTGGTCAACTTTTTATGTGGTGCGGGCAACTTCGATAAAATTTGGTCTGCGTGCGGGCAACATGGAATTCAATACACAGTATGAAAATTGAATAAGTACAGGGTAATTATAGTTATAATTTTACCTGTGTATTTGTATGTACAACATGTGTAATAAAAAGATGCTGATAATAATAGGAAAAATGTATAAGAAATTCGATTCACAAGCCACGCCTGGATGTAGCAATTTTAGCACATTACTACAAAATGGCTTAGTAATGTAATGTACGTCTCCACCAACAAAGAGCTCATAAGTTTTCAAAATTTCTTCGTCATCCTTTCCGTGCTTTGTCTGGGAAAGGGTTAAGATACGTTTCCTCGTTTCAAACATCTCCGCGGGCAACAGAACACTGTGCCGCAGGCAATATGTTGCCCGCGAGATACGGGTTGATCGGGCCTGGCTTAAACCAAATCCTGCCAACGAACACGATCCTGACGTGGACATACTTCCGCACACCACGTGTGTGTGTGTGTGTGTGGGGGGGGGGGCGTACACAGAGTGGCGCAAAAGCCACTGGATACTAGAGACAATTACACATCGAGTGTCAAACGACTATTGTGCCACTCTGTATCTATCTATATATAGCATAACATATACATACATACATACATACATACATACATACACACACACATACATACACATACATACATACACACATACATACACATACACATAGATACATACACATACATACGTAATACACAGACATATACATACATAGATACATACACATACATACATACATACATACATACATACATACATACATACATACACACACACATACATACATACATACATACATACATACA
>BLKM01012964.1:35308-165880 GCA_013340265.1 Coptotermes formosanus | reverse complement strand
ACAATGTCCTGGGTACATGCGTTAGTACAATGTCCTGGGTACATGCGTTAGTACAATGTCCTAGGTACATGTGTTAGTACAATGTCCTGGGTACATGCGTTAGTACAATGTCCTGGGTACATGCGTTAGTACAATGTCCTAGGTACATGCGTTAGTGCAATGTCCTAGGTACTTGTGTTAGTACAATGTCCTAGGTGCATGCGTTAGTACAATGTCCTAGGTGCATGCGTTAGTACAATGTCCTAGGTACCTGCGTTAGTACAATGTCCTAGGTACCTGCGTTAGTAAAACGTCCTAGGTATGCGTTAGTACAATGTCCTAGGCACATGTGATAGTAGTACCCTAGTTACACGCGCTAGTACAGTGCCGTACGCACATGTGTTAGTACAATGTCCAATATACATGTTAGTACCACGTCTTAGGTACATCTCCGGAAAAGCACCCGTATATGTATCCACACTGCTTGCTCAACGAAACGCAGAAAATGAATCGAGTAAGTGGTTGATGAAGGCGCATGGGGTGTGGGGTGGTTTCAGTGGCTGTAAACAGGGTCGTGTGACCATTTCTCCTCCCTCAACCTCTGTCATCCGACAAGAATTTCGTGTCGACTAACAAAACTAAGGCAAGAAAATTTAAAAACGTAACACATCCACTTCCGTTTAGGACCAACGACTTCATGCTGTAAACTGGATACTGAACCTTACGGACACTGAACCTGGGATACAATATGCAGGGACCGACGACAAAGAGATGCAGGCTCAGAGGAACGGCTACGTTTTAACAAAGTGGAGAGGCCACAATACAGGCCTCCCAACATAACAAACACATGGGCTAATGCTATACATAAAACCTCTGTTACGTTACAATATGCACCCTGATTCTATTCCTCTGTACTTATTTATGAGATTATAGCGACCGTGATATACAAAGTGTGGTTCGCGAACCGCGGATTAATCAGCTGTGATAATACAAACCAAAGTTTCAATACTGCTGATACAAACAATAACACTAAACAAGCCGGACTAAAAGGGAATGGTTCTTTTTCGGGTCAAGCGCGAACAGAGAACATCACGAGTTAGCATTACGACGCTGTTAGTAGCTTAGGCTACGCAGCGTCGACTCGTAGCCTGACACGTGGATAATGAAACATAAAGAATGCGCAACTAAAAGGTAGGGGCATAATTTGACGTAATATCTCGGCATTTGCCAGGATGACTGAAGAAAAGCGCGAAAAACCTCAATCAGAATAGTTCGGCTGAAGGCTTAGACTAGAACCCTGGGCCTTCCAAATATGAAAGGGCCAAAAAGTTGTTAAATACTGTCGTTACTACATGTTCATACAAACTAAATACATTTTATAAACGAAAAGTGGAATTGTCGTGTAGACGAAAATGTATACATTTCTCTTCTGAATTACGACACTGTGCAGTTCGTAAGCGGGTATGAACGCTTCAGAGAAAACAGCCGCCTCCATCTTCAGGGTAAAACAGTAAGCCGCGTGGCAAAAACATTATGATATAGGAAAGAAAGACAAGAACTGGGGTATGAGAAAATCATTCGCAGTGGTGTAACTAGCTGTGGCCCTTAGAAGGGCCTGACTGGAAACCAAGTAGAGAGAGAGAGGAGGTAAAGAAACAATAAATAAAATAAGGTAAAACAGTAAAATAACGTACAGTAAAAGAAAGACCAATATTAAATGAAAACGAAATAAAATAAAGCTTAAAATTAAGAACTAATAAAGAATAAAGAACAATATCATAAGCGGAAAGAAGTGGGGATAAAAAAATAAGTGAAGAGGAGGAGGGGGAAAAGAATGGAAGCCCTAGAAAGGGCTGCTGTTCAAAGCCCTGCAGTAACTGCAGTGCAATGGATACGACGGCCAGTGAAGCAGAAAATACATTGCGCATTTCAAATGGAGTACACATTTCTGCTATTGTTTAGTGTTTATTTATTTTTCCTCTCATTTTGGCACGTAGGCATTCAGTTTATGTGTGAAGAATAAGTTTCTCACTCCAACTTGAAATTCCTGGGCACGCCAATGGCCTGGAACCATTTATACTGTCTGAAATGTTCGACGCTCACAGTAGCATGAAGAATGCGGGTGACATGGTCACTCCTGCACAGTTATTGTGCCAACAGTGCGCACACACAAAGCGTTTGGGGCAGCGCCAAGCGGCAGCAGGTTGTGTGAACTGGATTGGACTGCATTGACACTGTACCTCGACTTGAATTCCTCTGTTCCACCCGTCCCAGTCTACACGGGCCCACGTACGTACAAGGCTACGGTTACCTTTTCCGTCACTGTGTACATTTGTTAGCAACAACGTTAGTAATTGACAAACATGAGACAATAAGATGGCAGTAATGAAAGGCAGCACAAGGTGCCTCTTCCAACCGGCATTTAAATCTCGAACGTACCTCTACATGTGATTTCAGGCTTCCGCAGCGATGTCGATGAGATATGCGCTCTTCTGGGGTGTTATGCAGCGTCGAGTGGTAATTCTTTACCGATGTTTCGAGCCAACTTGTCGGTCCCATCTTCAAGGATCAAGAAATCCAGTCGAAATCCGTCCAAACACAACTAAATTTCATTTATTATGCAGAACTACATGTTTCGGCCTATTTCAGGTCATCCACAGGTTCACAGTTTGTGTTTGCAACTTAACGAGGAAGGAATATAAGTCCGTAAAATGCAATTAAAACTATTAAAATATTAAAATAATATGTGTGGATTGAGGTTCTACCACCCTATTCGAAATAGCCCATATTTTACAAATGTTACAAATTTTAGTTCCTTTTATTATTACAAGTTGTTTTCTTTTGTTATTACGCAATTTTTATATAATTACGCAGGAAGTTATAAAGACGTACGGAGGAATGGAAGTACAGCCCGAAGCGTGCTTAACCTAGGCATTAGAATGTGGTAGGTGGGTAGCTTCGCGCCCCGGCCGCTTTAACCCAGGTTAAAGAGCCAGCTTTACTCATTCAATAGGAGGCTAGATGACCTTCAGAGACGGTTGGACGGTTTGAATTTTGGAACAGTTTTTTTTTGTCTCTGCTGAGAATCTAACCCCGATGCCTTGGTCGTCCAGCCACTAGTCACTGTACTGGGCTAAATTAACAAAACCGCACCACATCTCCAGACCAGAAAACAAACAGTTGTTGTGGTGCGCCATACCCCGGCCACTGAGTGACGTGCATTCGGTCCTCGAGGTGACAACAAAGATTGAGGCATTTTGTAAGAAACAGCTTCAGAAGACAGGCACCACCTGGTCTGTCAAACCTCGTGTGCCGGCAAAAACGGGGTATGGCGCTTACAGAAAATATACTTCAACAGCCGAAAGTAAACTCCTTACAGCTCTCAAAACGTAACACTGAACGCAGGATTAACCCTTTAAAGACGAAGCGTATCTGTTTTATATAAGGACTCAGTGCGTACCGCGCTGTAAACACTCTCCACTTCGGTTATAAAAACCATTCTCTTAATGTTTTATAAGGCAAAAGTTGCTGTTTGTTCTGAGATCCGTACAAAACACATAAACGCAATATGGGCACCACGTAGAATTTTTTAATGTTAAACCTGGTCGTATGTAAAGTTACCGCTAGGCTCTAAAAGGTTAAGCGACACCTACTGGGTGGGTTTGAAGTGGATTGATCTGGCTCAGGACAGCGATGAGTGCTAGGTTCTTGTTAACACGGTAATAAACATTCGCGTTCCAAAAATTTACAGAAACTTCTGGATCAGTTGAGCAATCTTTAGCTTCTCAAGAGAAATTTTGCTGAATGGAGCTACCCGGTTCCTGGATCTCGTCCACAACACAACATAACGGCAACTGGATGTGTTTTTGGAACGTTATAAGATTGACAAGTTCAGAAACCGAGAAATTCGAAGACTATCCGAAGGGACTTGGTCTATTAGCATGGTCCATCCCAAATACTGTGTCTGAAGCCTTCAGACTCTCCACTACAGCTCGTCCTTTGTCTTCTGCAAGTACCATTTTAAAACGACGCGAACCTCACGGCTGAGTGCTTAGATCTATTGTTTCGTATCTGGAGGCCTCTAGTTCAATTCCTTTACCGGAAAACGTATATTCTGATATGTTTTGAGGCACTACTTAGCTACCCAGGCAAATTATAGGACAGAAGGCCCTGTTTAAGATTAGGCACAAACTAACTGCTTTCACATCCTTCCCAAGTCATCAAGAAGGCGTATAAAAAAGTTTACACAACTTCATGATTCTTTAAGCTTGGTACTAATTTGTGGTGGGTGGGTGGGGGGGATGGTCAGCTTCAGCCCCAGGCCCCTTAAACCTGGGGGAAAGAGACCCTATTAACCATAGGATAGGCGGCTGGGTGGGTTCCAGAGACGGTCTGAATGAACTGTAGATTTACAGCTACTATTCATAAACACAAAGACAAATGAGACAGGCAAAGTAGCAAATAAATAAATAAATAAATAAATAAATAAATAAATAAATAAAGAGATAAATAAATAAGTAAATAAACAGATAACTAACTAAATAAATAAAGAGATAAATAAATAAATAAACAGATAACTAACTAAATAAATAAACAGATAAATAAATAAATACACTACACTTGTACAAAGCCCATTCAGATTTCAAAGGGGCCCATCTCAACCTATGATTACATAGACAACACTTTCACTCATCCACCATTATACAATACAGTACTTGGAGAGAGATTTTGAAATTACATTTTCGCTGAATGTGTAAGCCATGAACTCATTATGTTCTTGAAAGGGTTACTATCTACAGAAAATATTTATCGGCCAAAGGCGGAGCTGCAATACCGATCGAAGTATAGGGCTGCTTCATAGCGACATATTACTTTCTGCAATTGCTGCCACCTAGCGTACGTACCCGTTTGATGACAAGAGAAGAACGACAGAATTTCAAGTCATACTGCAAAGGTATTTCAGCACGGACTTAGAAATCAGCCTTGAAAGAAATTAACCAAACGAGACCGACAGTTTTATAACACGTTTCTGCTGTGCACTTATTTCCCTGAGACTCAGAACGCTTGGTTCGCTTTTGCAGCCAGAAAACTCTTTTCTTCCTGCTAAACATGGACTGGCCCTGCTTCTTTTTACCACACACAGTAACGCACTTTCAAGGCCCCCTGCCGAGGACGTTTCTACAATAGCTCCCTTTACGTAGTCACAGGCCTACGGTCTTTGCAGCAATAGAAAAGATTACCAAAAGATTTGTGACCAGTTTCATTTACCATGGTAACAATACACTTGTGAGAGAAATGTGCTTACAAGACTGGTATATTTTGACGAAATTGAGGAAAACAGAGGCAAAACAAACCGTGAGAAACATCGCTTTGACTTTAGTCGTTTCAATTTCTGTAAGAGGACGGGGTCATTTGTCTTCTCAATAGCGCTCAGACAGGAGCTGGGTCCGACGGGGCCTCCCATTCAACTGGTATCGCGACGAGGCCTTCGTTCTTCTGGGATGTTACGCAGCGTAGATTGGTGGTTATTAGCCGACGTTTCTGAACAACCTATCGGTCCAATCTTCAATGGTCAAACAGTCTTAAAAATGGGGCAGATCGGTTGTCCCGAAACGTCGGTGACTAACTACCAATCTACGCTGCGTAACATCCCAGAAGAGCGACGAACTCATTTACATCGCGGGTGAAGCCTGAAATCACGCATGGTCTAAAGATCCCTTTCCCCCGGAATAAAGCGGCCGGGACGTGAAGCTGATTACGTCCAAGTAGTGAATATTAATCCTTTAAAGACGAAGCGTATTTGTTTTATATAAGGACTCAGTGCGTACCGCGCTGTAAACACTCTCCACTTCGGTTATAAAAACCAACCTCTTAATGTTTTATAAGGCAAAAGTTGCTGTTTGTTCTGAGATCCGTACAAAACACATAAACGCAATGTGGGCACCACGTAGAATTTTTTAATGTTAAACCTGGTCGTATGTAAAGTTACCGCTAGGCTTTAAAAGGTTAAGAATCCCTGGAGCTACATCTACATTAACGGCAAACGGACAACTTTGCCTTTATAAACAGCCTGGTAAAGCCTGCTACATAATATCCGGTCAGAATTCCGTACACTTGCCTTCCCCCTCACCACTTCTATTCATGTGGGCGTGAGGTGGATGGCATATCCACATGGCGCGACGCTACAGAGCAGTCCACACGCAACAGGCCACGTGGCGCTGAGGGTAACGGATTTAAATTGCTCTGCTTGGCAACTCTGAAACCCTCTCCTGATTGTCACCTGCTGACCAACAGTTACAAGTACAACCCACAGCCGTTCACTCTTATACAGCGTGCTCAGGCTGAAGCAGGCAGCAAGCAGTTCCACACAGCGCTGCCGGTTCCTTCCTAACGTAACAGCTATTTTACTGTTCTCTCCTGTCTTCCGCTTTGTACTCCCACTACTTGTTCCTCCTGCAGTGATCACCCTTCTTTCTCCTCTTCGTGTGATCATTCTCATTCATTTTCCTCCGATACTTCTCCTTATGTCCATTCTTCTGATACCCTTCTTATTCCTCTTCTTCTGAACATTCTCCTTATTTATCTTTATCTGAAGTTTCTCCTTATTTATCTTCATCTGACCTTTCTCCTTACTTCTGTTTGCCTGACACTTCTTCTTCTTCTTCTTCTTCTTCTTCTGCTCTTCTTAATATCCTCCTCCTTATTCCCTTTATTTTGATCCCTCTATCTTCTACGTCTTCTCCTTCGTCTATTTCTCTAAACATCAAGAATGGAGGCAACAACAGAAACAAGACAGAGAAGTAGAAGTATGTACAAAAGCAGAGTACAATGCTTTAAATACCCAGTTGTCTGTTACCTTAATCAATAGCGATGGTTCGAATACAGACGAAGCCTATCTGGCGCAGAATTGTTTGACAGCATGGTTGAGAACCGTGGACTCAAACACAGAAAGATGCATGTCGGGATTCGAATTATAAACCGTCTCTTACCGTCACCAGTGGGCAAGAGCGCTCATTGCTCGAAAGGCATTGGATGCCAACAGAGAGGACAGTCCAATGAAAACACATGAAATGGAGCTGTGAGTCAAAGTTGTTCAAGAAGCGTGCTTAATCACAGACACTGAGGGCTCGCATTTCTTCCAAATTACTTTAAGCCCTGCCTGTAATTCAATGACAGCTCCAGCACCAAAATTACTGTGGCGTCTTCAAAGCTTAAGGTCGCTACAAGGTTGAAAATGCTATCTGGGGCACAATGTTGGGGGTTGGAGATGCGGGTCTGTGGGGGTTAAGAAGGAAATATATTGAAAGAGATTGTAAAGAAAGAAATGAATCACCAAGTCATTAACAGCTGAAGAGAAGCGTCCTTATGTAGCGGCTTGATGGATCTCATCTGAAGCTACAGGCGAGGGCCGATACATACATACATACGACAGAGAATCACACAGACCCTTGAGTGATACTGGGGATTTTCAGCGGCGGTGGGATGTGACGCGTACAGATTAGTTGCTCGATGGTAATCATATTTCGGAGTAGAAGAGTTCAGCTAATAAATCCTTGGAAACTGCCGAAATAACAGTTTCTATTTAGTAGCAAATTAAGAGCACACCAAATAGGTGGAAGGTTCCTGCCATTCACTGACGAAGTTCTGTTTTCATTTGTGGCATAGTAAAACGTAGAAATGATAACATAGGTACACAAAACTAACCTTATCCACTGTTCTGTATGGGTGTGAAACTTGCTGTCGCACATTAAAGGAAGGATACCGACTCTGGGTGTTTGAGAACAGGGTGCTGAAGAGAATATTTGGACCCAAGAAAGAGGAAGTAACACGAAAATGAAAAAAGTTAGACAACGAGGAAATTCGCGATTTGTGCCTGTCACTAAATATTATATAGATAATCAGACAAGATTTAATAAATCTGTGTAGCATGCAGCACGGATCGGACAAATGAGAAATGCATACAGACGTTAATCGAAAGACAGTAAAGGAAAAGACCAGTCTCAAACTGTAGCAGGTGCAGAATGGTGGATAATATTAAAATTGACATTAAATACACCAAAAAATGTGAACTACATTCACAAGATTCAAAATAACGGCCAGTAAAGACGTCTGTGTTTTACGGCCAAACATTTATAGGCATTTCTAAACTCTCTCATGCGCGTTACATGCTCTGCCCATCTCATTCTCCTTGAAATGGTCATTCTAACAATGTTTGAACAGTACCAATTATAAAGCTTAATAATAATAATAATAATAATAATAATAATAATAATAATAATAATAATAATAATAATAATAATAATAACCGAAGAACGACTCACTGTCTCCTGACTACTGCACTAACGCGTCTCCTGACTACTGCACTAACGCGTCTCCTGACTACTGCACTAACGCGTCTCCTGACTACTGCACTAACGCAGAAGATTCTGGTCCATGAAGTCAGTGGGTCGTCACGGTACGCCCTGTCCCTGGTTCCTTTATTTTTCTTCCTCTTTCTTTACGTGTTCCTTGTAACATTTTGACTCTTGTTATGTGTGACAGATGCTATGTTACCGACTTCCGCCCCATTCACGGAAACAAAGCAGGATGGAGGGTCCGTGCCGCAGTTAAAGGGGTAGATGCATTCCCAGACCGAGACGAATCTGCATCAAGAATGACTGACGTCCTCACACAAGTGGCTGTGGACACTTGTCACATTTTAGAAAACCTTTCCAGCCACCCCTTAAAAATTCGTTACCCATACAAAGCAGAATAGGTTCTTATTTAGCCTCATATGTCACCTCGAGTAAATTGGTTTCAGTGGCGGCTGGTGACGCTCCACAGAAACCTCAAACAAGAAATTTTATGAGGAAAGCGAGAAACTCCCTTCTTCTTCTTCTTCTTCTTCTTCTTCTTCTTCTTCCTCTCCTCCTCCTCCTCCTCCTCCTTCTACAGTCCGTCAGGTACCTTGCCCTCCTCTATTATTGCCTTCCATTTGCCCCGATTCGGCGACTTTCGTCTCCAATTTCTAACATCCTTTATCTTCAGATCTTCTTCCACTGAATCCAGCCACCGAACAACTAATCTGCCTACTCGGTCTAGCAAAAGGTAAAGTTCACCCCAGAAGAGGCCATGAAGGCCCAGAGGAGGAGCAGAGGTATAGGTCTACACTTTCTTTAACCTCGGCGATAGGTGTAGGTGGGTGGTCAACGCCACGCCCCGCCCGCTCCACCCCTGGGAAAGAGACCCGGTACCCATTGTACAGGAGGCTGGGTTGGTCTCAGGGCCGGTCTGGAGAGGCGCAAAAAATCTTGCCTTCACTGGGGTTCGATCCGCGGACCGTCCAGCCCGTATCGAGTCGCTACTAATCGTCTAGCACCCTCTGGTAAATATTTTACTATTCCTACACTTTTCATCAACTTTAAATTAAATCTGTATAATACATTTTACTTATAGGTTTCGTTCTGTGTGGTGGCAGATTAGAAATTACACACATAACATGTGGGTAGCTCTGTCAGTATAATAGGCCGTCTACGGCATGGACGATCGGGGTTCGACTTCTGGACAGGGCAGAGACTTATCTTTGGGGTACAGCATCCAAAGCGGTCTCATATCCTCGGGGAGCGTGTTGAGGGCGTGAAGGTGACCACTCGCCTCCATCTACAGCTGGGATAAGAATACACTCAACTTCAGCACCATTCCCCAACACCACTTCATGGCGTGACGTTTAACCTTTTAAAGCCTAGCGGTAACTTTACATACCACCCGGTTTAACATTAAAAAATTCTACGTGGTGCCCACATTGCGTTTATGTGTTTTGTACGGATCTCAGAACAAACAGCAACTTTTGCCTTATAAAACATTAACAGGTTGGTTTTTATAACCGACGTGGAGAGTGTTTACAGCGCGGTACGCACTGAGTCCTTACATAAAACAGATTATGTGCCGTCTTTAAAGGGTTAATTAAGCGAAGGGACCTTATTTTACGTTCCACGCTCACTTCCCGTATTTTTAAGGCTTTCAGACATTAAGCAATAAGGTCAAAGTGAAACTGGGAGTCCTGACAAATCTCGTTCTAACAAACTTTGACACTGGTTGTTACTGTTTCCAGGTATACAAACGGCTCAGTCGGCCTTAATATGACGACACACCTACTGCAGTCAAGTACTGATCAGCATTAAACCTCTGAAGCACGAATTTTTTCAGTCATATTTAAAAATTTTCTTCAAACCCCGCAAAAACACACTGCGCCTCCAGTGCAGACACAAAATGGTAAACGCTGTTTTGGAAAACGGTCTTTGTTTATCATACGAGACACACAAAATGTGGAAGTAAAATGCAGAGTATTTGTAATGTTAGGGCAGGTAATACGTACATACAATTATCACTGCGGAAAAGGGTAAACAGCAGAACACGTAAGAGACGCTGGAAGCTAATATCCGGGGATGAAAGAGGGACTGGATACCAAATACAAAGTAATTGACATCTGCTTTCTCAACGTGCTGCTTTTCATGAAGGTCACTAATCCAGCAGCATATGTAACATTTCCACCCCGCCAGGTAAAAGATTCACCCCGACCCGTCCTTATTATTCCCTCGTCAGTAATTAGACCTAACTTCAAATCACTCCACCGCGTATCTACTTTTATTCATGTCAAAAGTTTTCTGGTCCAACCCTTTCTAGTGAAGTACAGTTATAGAAGAAGGGGTTCGGCAAGGCGGAGGGTTGTAAAGTAATGTGGTGCCCCCTGCTGGGAAATTAGTCAAGGAGATTTGTTATTATTGACGTGATGTGCCATGTTTGATGAGTTTCGATGCGCAAGCGTCGGGGACTGTGCAAAGAGACTGCAACCTCTCAAGGAAAGTCACATGCAAGACCTAGACAGAAACGGAAAGATGTCTGGAAAATAAAGTGCCGGGATAGCTTACGTCGGAATACGGACTAGGTAACTGGTTAACAACCGACGAATTGCCGTTCGATTCCCGGACGAGGCAAGTAATTTTTCTCTTTTTTACAGAGTCCAGACCGGCTCTGCGGCCCCCCAGTCTCCTGACGGGTAACAGGAGCTATTTCTACGGGGTGAAGGGCCGGGACGTGAAGCTGGCTATTCATACCCATGCACCTAGTACCGAGGTTAAGAATAAATGGAACTATACCTCCACTCACCGCACTCCTTCACGGTATGCATAGGGAAAACTGCCTTTACCTAATATGAAAAATAAGGTGTTAGGGTGGGAGCTGGCCTGAATTGGTTTAGGATAGGATGGAAACGGGATAGCTCAGTGAATACAATGACTGGGCTACGGGCTGAACGACCGGAGAAAGGGAAATGGACTCCGGGTAGGGGGAGAGATTTTTGTTTTCTTCAGAGCGTCGAGACGTGCTGTGGGGCCCACTCAGTTTGCAACCAAACGGGTGCCGGGCGCTATTTCCCCGCCCGTCAGGGGGGGGGGGGGGGGGGGGGTGAAGCTCATCACCCATGTTCTAGTGGCGATGTTCTGAACGCGTGGAGCTATATAACTCCATTGTCGCATACGTCTTAATGCTGTCGAGCGTCATCAACCGGTGTCTAAGCTCAAGAAAAACTGCACCCGATACCACCACTAAACGCCACGTCTCGTAGTGGGCTGTAGTGAAAATCCTACACTTTTTACATGAGAGGCCGCTTATCACTGCAGGATATCACTAATATGTTTAAAGAATATTTCCATTGTCCCAGATCGCACAGACACTACGTTCAAAAACTACCTGTTTTCGTCCTCTGATAGTTTTTGAAACGTAGTGTCTATGTGATCTGGGACAATGGAAACAGTCTTTAAACATATTAGTGATATCTCGCATGTGACACCATTGTCAAAAAATTTAGCGTGCTGTTTATCGCTGATGTAAAAGTTCAGTTCTTGTGCCAAAGAATTGTAACCCGATTACAAACGTCATTTCGTTGCGACCCATCGCTTGGTAAACCAAGACAACGTATCGCGGTACTTGGCGACCATCGAAGATCGAGGAAGTCATTAGGAAGACGTCGCAGTATAAATGACTTCCTGCAGCCAGGATCTTCACCGCATTGACGACCCTGAAGGGTTGACAAATGACTGGAGAGACAGCAGCGTCTGGCAGCTGTTAGTGTAGGTTAGGGTCCAAGGCCTCTCACACAACAGCGCCTTAATTTGACTAACGCGTTCCTTTCAACGATAAATTACCAAGTATTCATATCCCAGCTCCACGTGCAAAGTGACGCATACCTCCCGAGAGACAGACAGACAACCCTAGTTAATCTACATTCTCGGTCCCAAAGCCAACATCCAAACATCTCAGACCTTGGTAAAAACTTCATACTAAGAATGATGTATCTCATTAGCAAAGTCCAGTCTCTTCTCCTTTGAACAAAGGGAAAATAAACCCTTTTGCCATCTCTTGACAGTTCAAGTTAACAATTCCTTTCTTTTCATCAATGGAAATACGTACACAAAAAGAGGCACCTGATTTCAATTACACTCAGAACTTCGGTTCTTTTATGGGGAAATTGTACAGTACAAGGCAAAAGGTGAAGTCCCCATGCACGTCACAAAACAGTACGGTGGAGTGAAAGTATAACTCCTTTCATTCTTAACCTCGGCACTAGACGGATGTCAATGGTCAGTTGCAAGATCCGGTCATTTAACCCCAGGAAATGCCCCCACGTACCCACCGAATAACAGTTGTTCTGGTGAAGAGAAAAAGCAGAAAAAGCTGTCTTGTAGCATAATATAAATACGTGTGGTAGCTCAGAGCACGTGTTCAACTATCACGTGATTACGCGTGAAAAGGAGACAGTCACACAGCCAGTCAAGAAATTAGTCACCTTTTATAGAACCCGGAAGTTCGTCATTGAGTTCACAACAGCCCATCACCGGGCCCTGAATTCGGTACACACTTCACATCCTTCAAATTCGAAACGCTATGTAACATTAAGCAATGTAAGAGATTCTTGGCGTCACGCGTTGGCAGCCCAGTGCCAAACCCTGAAGCTGGTGGCACATCCGTTGCAGGATGGATAGAGCACAATGAGATGGGACGGTCTTATGGCACGCAAGGGGCATATGCGTATAAAAGAATTTGGCTGGACACCTTATGAATCAACCACTTGGCGTATACAAAGATGCTAAAAGGCAAACTTGTCCCATACGTACCATGAAGGCACAGATGGGGGGTACAGGAATAGTAGTGCTCACTCACAACCTCGGAACTAGATGGATGTGAGTGGTTGTCACGCTCCGGCCGCTTTACTCCCGGGTAAGAACCCTGGTACCCACTGCTGTGGAGGCTGGGTGGGCCCCAGGACCGGTCTGAACGTGTCTGGAGATGAGAATTTCTCCTATTATCGGGCTTCGATCTCTGGTCTGTCTAGTCCGTAGCTTAGTCGCTAACCGGACGGAATAAAAATGGACATTGGGAAAATAAACTGCGCTGATAAAAACTGGACTGAAATAACAAGTGACCGATAACTGACTTTGCGATACGAGCGACGAACATTAGACTTGTTTAGCAACACGCAATTTCTACTCTACGACGCCGGCGACCGCACACCGCATCTTTACTCATTCACTTGATGTGCGCTGTCCATCGTCTCGTCTTGAAAACAACAATAACAATTACAAGAAAACACGACGTGCAGGAGACAGGACCGGGCCCCCTCATCGGGCAAAAAGTGTTGTCGAAATCCACTCAGTGGGGCCCCATAGGCAAAGCTAGTCTCAATCTCTGGGCCCAGAGGACGAGAACACGCCCGCCCATAGGGTCCAGCTGACCACGTCATGACCCTATATCCAGCCTGATAATCGCGACCAGTCCTGTCCCCGAAATGATGCACTGTATTAACTTCTTGTACTAAAGTCAACGAATAATGAAAAAGTCACCGAAAACTTCGTATTTAATTCCTGCAGGACTTTTATGAACTTCGTATTGATATCTACACTACAAGTTGTCACCTAAATTACATTCAGGTCCGTACAGATATAATGTAACTCCTAGTTTAGGCCGTGCCATGCCTCAGGCGGTTAGCCGCCGGCCTCCCACCGCGGAGGCCTGGGTTCGATCCCGGGTCAGTCCATGTGGGATTTGTGGTGGACAAAGTGGAACTGGGACAGGTTTCTCCCCGAGTTCTTCGGTTTTCCCCTGTCAATTTCATTCCACCGGTGCTCCATTACTAGGAAAAGGACAAAAAATAATCATCATCTTCATCTTCATAGGGTCGCAGAATAAGCGTTATGGCTGCAGTGCGTCCGTAGCGTCTGTTGCGGGGCCCTTCACCACAAAAAGAAACTCCTAGTTTACACGAAGCTTAGCCCTATCAAGATCAAAATCAATCTCAATAATACATAAATACTGTGTTCATTCGTACCGTGCAGTAAACACTCGCCATCTCGATTATAAAATCCCATCAGTTGATGCCGCATAGGGAATTAACTGCCTTTTGTTCTGAACCCTATAGAAATTACAGAGGAGCTCTGTGGTCCAGATCAGCTCTGCTGCCCACCCAGCCTGCTAGCAACTGGACATTTGGGCCCTTTCTACGGGGTTAGAGCTGCCGAGGCGTGTACGGATGTTAGGAAAATGTGGAGCTATATCTCCATTCCCTTATACCTCTTAGCAGCATCATGCTTAATTAAAAACAATGATACCCAATCAGCATATTTCACTGGTAATGTAGAAATAAATTTCATTTGTTCAAAGCCACAAATATGCATAATTCCGTTAATACTGGCATACGAGAGAGCATAATATTACAAGGGATCTTGGACAAATAAGTGTGACGTGGTGGAAGGATTTCAGTTAGTTCAGGAAACTGTGCAAAGGTAGCCCATTTGTGACGAATGTAATGAATTTTCGGTTTCTATGAAACATAAGGACTTTTTTGATGGCCTGTTCAAAGAAGACCCTGCGCCAGTTGTCTGTATGAATCGCTAAATCACGTACGCGAAGCCGTCGCTAATGGAGGAATTCTAAGCACGTTCGCGGATTCTGCACGAGCCAGTTGTGGACCAAATCACGTACACATATCAACCCGGCTGTCAGTGTCAAATATCGATCACGTTCCGTGCATGAAAGCTGCGTGAGATTTGCCACGTCACTTACCGGCTACCGGTCCAACCGGGTGAGATAAAATTCGAAACACACCTCAACGAAAATCACACACCATAGTTTAACCCTTTAAAGACGAAGCGTATCTCTTTCATACAAGGACTCAGTGCGTACCGCGCTGTAAACACTCTCCACTTCGGTTATAAAAACCAATCTGTTAGTGTTTTGTAAGGCAAAAGTTGCTGTTTGTTCTGAGATCCGTACAAAACACATAAACGCAATGTGGGCACCACGTAGAATTTTTTAATGTTAAACCTGGTGGTACGTAAAGTTACCGCTAGGCTTTAAAAGGTTAAACACGTAAAGGACGACGGCAACTGTACGTGCCACCGGCTGTAGCAATAAGAAGATATGCATTTTGCCAAACAGTGTGTTTATGTATTTAGTAAGATTCTCACAATTAACACCAATTTTTTCCTAAACAACAGCAACTGCCTGGCGTGTTCGCAGCGGAGATGGAGTTTGTTTTCTGCGAGGTACGAAATGAGTGCCTATAGTGGATTAAATTTGTGTTTTATGAATGTAATATGTTGTTTTACACTATTATTTGGACGTGTAAGCGCGTAGCAGCTGAAGCCCGTAAGAAAGAAATTCCTAACGTCAAAATAGCAACAAGCCAGAATTATTGAATAGGTGTTTTTCATATTACAGTTCTATTTTTACTTTAGCCAACAAATGCAATAATTGTCATAGAGTCAAAATGATATTTTTAAAAATATTATTGTGAATTTCTGAAAATTATGAGCAGTTGTTGGTCAACAGTAAAAAATGGAGTTATAATGCGATGAATGGGAACCATAAAACATTACACGTCGACTCTGATGGTTTTCGTAAACACATAACCTGCTAGTGGGCAGTTAAATGGGGAATTATTTCGAAAGACATTTACTTTAGACAGTCGCGGGTTCTGTACACAACGTGCACAAAAACAAGGCATGATGCTAAAGAAGACAGTTTAGAATAAAAGAGAGGAAGAGCACAATGATGCGCTTCATGATTTGTACTACTCATTGTATATTATTCCAGTGATCAAAGGAAGAAGAATAATTTGGGCGGGGAATGTGGCACGATAGGGGAGAAGAGTAACGTATGCATGGTTTTCGTGGGAAACCTCGATGACCACTTGGTAGACCCAGGCGAAGATGGAAGATATTAAAGAAACAGGATGACACGGAATGGATGGGATACATGTGGCTCAGGATAGGGACCAGTGGTGAGCTATTGTGAATAAGATGATAAATTTTCTGGTTCCATAAAATGTGAGGAATTTCTCTCTCAGGAACTACTGGCTTTTCAAGAACGGCTCTGCTTAACGAAGTTGGTCAGTGGGTTGGTTGTTATTTACCCGGTGAGTAATTCAGTTAGTTGGTGAGTCAACAGTCACGGATCGACATGCATCCGACTGGTAGTACAAGTTGTGACTTCTGCAACTCTCCAAACTCCAAATGCGGTCACACGGAACGCGACGAACCAATTGAATTTCTGTACAACCTGTAGGGACAGATCCTGGTCTTCCGACGCAATTTCTGGTGGCACGTCTCAACAGCTGACAGACAGCGGTCACGGATTCTAGCCTCGTTCAGGGCATAATGCGTCTTTTCATCGCGATTTGTACCATGATTATCATTACCATTATCATTATCGTCACCACCACCATCATCATCATCACCACCGCCCTAACAACCACTGGAGGATGAAATTTTACTTATTTTTACGCATTGCCTTAAACCAATTTTAACGTGCAAAAATTAGACACAATAAATAAGGTCAGTTACAAATCTTCTAATAACATGAAAAATAACTTGGGCGATTGAAAGTGAATTCTTGTAACATGAAAAATAACTAGGGCGATTGAAATTGAATTCTTGTAACATGAAAAATAACAAGGGCGACTGAAAGCGAATTCTTGTAACATGAAAAATAACTAGGGCGATTGAAAGCGAATTCTTGTACCATGAAAAATAACTAGGGCGATTGAAAGTGAATCCTTGTAACATGAAAAATAAACAGGGCGATAGCAAGTAAAGCTAAACCACTCGCCTCTTTCTGGTGCCCCAAAATCCCAACGCATGATGCTTCATGAAGCACAGGGATGACTTCACAGGTATAATTAACTGTACAGCTTTACAACGGATCTAGTTTCTTGCTCAGAACTGTACAGGACTGTAACTCTAGTCTAGAGGAAGATGACCTGCTCGTTTTCATTTTATTTTGAAAGCGAAAGTTGATCTTCAAACTGCCTTGTTAATATGACAGCGAAATTCGATCCTGTTCATACATAAGGGAAAGTTTTTTCCCTTCACCAATCGTAGTACAATAATCTCTTTCTATAGCCAATCATGACTCAGATTACTAAGGAGTGATCAATATTCCACACAAAGTGGAGGCCACTGTCTGCAAGTGTGGATGGCCCAACAATAGTTGCCACAGCAGCGAGGTACCTGCACGACGGACCACGTCTCATTTGTCAGTCCGCTGAATAGACAAGACCAGATTAAATTGGACTCAAAAAATATTTTTCCAAGAAGAGTGCAGTGACCTACAGCTTCACAGCTTTACACTTTTTATGATGAACTACGAAGCAGCATTCTTCAGTGCACGAGGGACACAAGTCACTCTGTAATCAGAGACGATTCTCCAAAGACACTTTAAAATTTTAGAATGCCTTCCAACCGAATCGTTTATTGAATTATATATAGCCGATATACTGGCGCACTGCATTCCCAATTTTTTTCAAGTGTCTGATAAATGCAGAATATTTTCCAGAATATAAACTTATGATCTCCAAAAATTTCATCTACATATTAAGATAACCTTGACAGGTGAATGGCAGATAATGCTTTACATGTCGCAGATAAGAGACGCAATGCGAATAGGCGGGCGCGTTACTTCTGTCACCTGTCTAATCTGAACGTGATTAATGATGCTAGGCAGAATGAAACACATACAGCTGTGCCGCTATAGCCTCATCCTACAGCCTGTGAGATTGAGATGGCTGTTGAAAAGCTGCAAACATATAAATCACCAGGCACTGATCAAATTCCAGAACTGATTCAAGTAGGGGGCACAAGAGTGCATTTTGTGAGCCATAAACTTATTGATTCTATTTGGAATAAGGAAGAACTGCCTCAACATTGAAAAGCCCCATATGAAAATGCAGGTTACAATTTTCTTTAACCCTTCAGAGGCTAATGGTTGCTTTATGTAACACCAGTTTTAACATTCAACAACAATCTACAGTCTACCTAACAATGTACTTATGTCTCTTGTATGGATCTCAAAACAAACAACGATTATTTCCTCGTAACTGACTGGTTTTTGTAACCGTGAAGGAATGTGTTTACTGCGCGGTACGCACTGAATCTTTATGCAAAACTGAGATACACATTCATACTGATCTTCATATACATGTTCCTCTTACCGTGAGGATAAACTAACGACGCCTAGGAACCTTCCAAAAAGTAATGCGCTTAGGGACACCGGGACGCGTTGGATAGAAAAGTAATTTCATTTAATCATGAAAGCGTTAAACGTATATCTGTACTATTATGAGAATTTCTGAACTTCGTGTATATTGATACAGTACGCCTATCCGATTTCTTGACGTGGACCCTACCTCATGTCGCGGTGACGCACTCCGTATTTTCCATCAATCACACACATAGTTCGTACACAATTACCATAACTAGGAGGGGCCAGGGTTACAATCCCGGTAGCGCGAAGAGATTTTTGTCTCCTCTGAAACATCGAGACCCGCTCTGTGGCCCATCCACCTTCCTACTCAACCGGTACTGGGCCCCTTTCCCGGGACAAAAGCGGCCGGGGGGGTAAAGCTGACCATTCACCTCCATTTAGTGTCGAGATTAAGAATAGGTGGAGCTATACCACAACTCCCCCTATCTGCCTTCATGGTATGGACAAAAGAACTTTACGTTTTTACATTTTCACCTTACATAGGAGGGATTCTGTTTAGAATTATGCTATTTTTGCACGCGAAATATTTCTTTACATAAAACTGGATTTCGTACAACGAGAATAAAAAAATTACTGAACAATGATGTGGGAGGCGGATGGATTATAAGCGTTTTTTTCTCCACAAAAACACGGATTGTAAGACGGAAATGCACAAAAATAGAAGCGCTGTTCCTTATCATTTACATCCGTAGTTTTCTGTGACAATGAATAATGGAGACAGTGCCATCTATCATGTCATTCATAAACTGTCCACGTGGTAATGTTTGTCTACACACCCCCATCCCCTCCCCCACACACACACACACTTTATTGAAATGACAGAACGATTCGAACCGGGTGTGTACAAAGTCTGCTCTCCCGTTACAAACAGGGGGTATCACCTTCCTAGATACATTCAACAAATCTCAAACTTGATATACGAAATGGAGCAACGTTCTTCTTGAGGGGTTAGAAAATATTAATCTAGACTAGAAGTTCAGGGCAATTTATAGAATCGAACGCTCCTTATCGTGATCAAATCGGTCCGCCACTGCTACCTACAATGAATCAAATTCAGTCTAAAGCCTATCTTCCCATTTCTTTAACATCCATTTTAATATCAACCATTCATCTACGCCTAGGTATTTCAAGTGGTCTCTTTCTTCCAGGCTTTTCGACTAAATTCTATACGCACTTCCCAAATTTACCGTGCGTGCTATGTGTCCCACACATCTCCCTTCTTTTGACTTGACCGCCCCACAACACACGGTCAACAATACACATCATGAAGCCCCATACTTGCAAGCCACAAATTTACGTCTAACAACTTAATTAAGGCCGATCCCAGTGGCCGCGCGGTCTAAGGTGTTGGTCTGCGGCCGACCGCTTGCTGGGATCGTGGGTTAGAATCCCACCGGGGGCATGGCCGTTTGTCTCTTGTACAGCTTTTGTGTTGTCAGGTAGAGGTCTCTGCGACGGGCCGATCCCTCGTCCAGAGGAGTCCTACCGACTGTGGTGTGTTTGAGTGCGATCAAGTGAAAATAAAAACCCTCTACACCTGCTGTGAACAGGTAGGTAGAAGAGGGAAGGACTACGAAAAGAAACAACTTACTTAAGAGTTTATCAGAAGAGAATCTGAAGACAAGTTTTAAATGTCAATTTTCCTTTAAATCTGTGGGTTTCAAGACGATAACTAGGCAGAATATTGTCCCCAACGGTGTGTGACGCCGTGTAGTCTGGAAAATTTCTATAAAAATTGGTTAGGAGCATACTGCCTCCATCTTCAAGGTAAAATATAAAGATGGAGACAAGAGATTTTTCAGAAAACTTGATAACTAGCTACCAGACTACACGTAGCCACATCCCAGACGATGGTAAGTAACCTTTATGGTTTCCTTGTTATTAAATGATATATAAAAATTTTAACTATAGGGTGATGGCGAATGGTAATTAAGCAAGGGCGTGGAAATGGTCGTGGTAGATTTTAAGGTATTTTCAGAGAGATACAGAGGAAAACCCTGACTAGGGCAAACGGTGTCTGAGGTTAGATTCAAACCCAAGACCTTCTGAATATGACAATACAATTCTATCCCATAACTGGAGGCAGCAGGTTCACATGATAAGCGGTGGTCAAGTTTTTACACGTGGACAGACGGACTTTGCGAAGCTAATAAATGGAGTTTACCGTGCATCACAAGAGATATGATAACCAGCTGACTGCATGTATTTGATAACCACAGCCTCACCCTATCCCACAGTAATTAAAAATTACACAGAAGGGACTGTGGTTCACTCCCAATAAAATATTAACTCCTAAATTATAATTCCTCAACTTCTGCTTTCTAAGACACAAAACCCTTGGGCCATTTTCAATTATAAGCAGGGCTGTGGAGTCGGAGTCGGAGTCGGAAGGAATTTTAGGTGGAGTCGGAGTCGGAGTCGGTAAAAATGTACCGACTCCGACTCCGACCTCAATCTAAAATCTTATCTAGATGCTCCAACTCCAGAGCCCTGATAGCTACAGTAACCATTAGACTTATACTGAAATATAGGTTATAAGTCTAAAAAGTAGCCTGATGATTCACGTGGTGGTGATGAAACGTCTTATAGGTTTACCGTTATTAATACATATTGAGCTTTTATGAAGGAGTTGGAGTTTTAAAAATCGAGGAGTCGGAGTCAGAGTCGGAGCTTTTGTGTAACGATTCCAGAGCCCTGATTATAAGGGCCAAAAACGTTTTACTGCTATTGTGAGCAGCTGGCGAAGTATTTGGCACCTTTACTTTAGCATATTTTAGATTCGTTTTTTTACACAAACATTGCTTATGGAAATAAAAAATATTACAATTAGTAGTTAACACTTTATCGCACTCTACTCCATGTACTTACATTTAAGACAGAAAGTGTCTGGAACTTACTCGAACATGGTTATTTACTAGACGAAACATCACAGTCATAGTCTACGGTACAGGTAAAGTTCACCCTAGAACAGGCCATGAAGCCCGAGAGGGGGAGTACAGGTAGGCTTATAGCTCTATTCTTTCTTTCACTTCGGCGCTAGATGGGGGTGGGTGGTAAACGCCACGCCCCTGTCGCTTTAACCGCGGGAAAGAGACCCGGTACCCATTGCACAGGAGGGTGCGTGGGCCCCAGTACCCGTCTCGAAGGGTGGGGAAAATCTCGCCCCCCACCGGGTCTCAAACACCGAACCATCCAGCCCGTAGCGAGGCTCCATATCGACCACGTTACCCAGTCACAGTTTATATCAGTTATCAAATATAACGCCAGACTGTACATATCAATATAGGTGCTATGTAAACAAGATTTCAGATTTGTAATCGAAGACTGTCGGGCCGTTCTGTTTAAATCCATTCAGTGACGTTAGCTTCAGGCTCCGACACATAGTTACATATTACGTGAAAATTCAGTGTCACGTTTTAAGAACCTTACCCAGGGGTAGAGATCCCCCGGTACCTATCTGGTACGAGGCTGGGCGTGGCAAACGAAGACTCAATTCACCAACCAAGACCTGAACAATTGTCGTCGAAATCACCTTACCGACTGAGCTACCGGTTCATGCACGCACAATTAAGCCGCCAGCAAGAATCGACAACAAACAGCTAATACTCAGTTTCCGTCCTCTTTTTATCAGAAAAATGGAAACTGTGAACAAAAGGCCTTTGTTGCTGACAGAATTTTTTTGGTTGCGCGAGGTTTTAAACCCTGTCCGGTCGTGACAAGACTTTATGTTTTCTATTCTACTTTCTTTTTATCCTCGCCACAAAGAGAGGCTGTCATGGATCCAGTCTGTCTTCCTTTCATCGTCCAATTTCGTTGACCCTATATCCCCTCCTCATCACATTTCCTTGCAGTTTTTGTACTTCTCTTTTAAGTGATTTTTATGACAATTTTTGGCGTGTTCACAGCGAAAAGTTGCAAAAACACTCCCACAAGCTTTGCCATGTCTGTCGATCTACTGGCATATAACAACTCGACAAGCGCTGAATGAATTTCCATAAAATTTTAAATTGGACAGTTCTATTCAAATGGAACGAAACATTCAAATTTGGTTAAAATGGGACAACAATAACCGACCCTTTGCATAACGGCTTACATTAGTTTCTATTTATTGGAGGTAAGCTTCTTTTAAGAAGTTGTCAGCAAAGCTACAATAATGGCTAATGCAATTTTTCCGTAAGTCTTAGGATTTTAAAGAAAATAGAGTGAAAGTGACAGAACTGTTAGCCTACACTGCAGCTACGTACATTTCACAATTTACCTAAGTAAATGATGCTAATTAGACACACCCTGTCCCATTACTTTCTGGTGGCCTCTGGTCTGCGTGTCAAAGTTGGGAAACTAAGGGCAAAGAAACCTAAGAGTTGTTGCTGTACTCAACTATCATGCCATGAAAACATGTCAAAATGGAGGTACAGCTCCACGAATTCTTAACTTCGGCAATAGAGTAATCGTTGTGTGTTTTAAGAACAAAGAAAAGAAAAGAAAAGAAAAGAAAAAAAGAAAAGAAAAGAAAAGGAAAGAAAAGAAAAGAAAGGAAAAGGAAAGGAAAGAAAAGAAAAGAAAAGAAAAGGAAAGAAAAGAAAAGAAAAGAAAAGAAAAGAAAAGAACATACAAATGCATTCTGTGGGCAAAACGTATAATTCCTGGATGTTACACACCAGTACATGAAATACAGGCTTCAAAGGGTTAAACACAGGCAGTGAAAATCAGTGGAAAATAATATAATTTGGGCACAAGGAACTACTGCACTTTGACCTTTCTACCCCTCCGCCAAGTAGCAATTCCCCCCGAACAAAACGCTAAGAAGATTACAACTGTACACGCATGTTTATATACAAGATGCATCTGATTAATTCATTCCTTTCTTGTCATAATCGATCATGTGTGTGAAAGAGAGCAAAGCTGACAAAAGCAGGGTAGTTTGAAAAGGTTAAGTCGGCCGGTCATGCCATGGTTGGTGGCATCAGATGGGGCACATAATCGCCCTGTATCATTATAACTCACGTACGCTTTGCTGAATTCCTTTTTCAGAGATGTTCTCTCAATTCTCCACGTCTCTCACAGTCTGAGGTATCCAAACTCTGTCAGTGCAACAAGGACATATATGACACCAACAGACTCATATTAACCTTTTAAAGCCTAGCGGCAACTTTATGTACTAGCCGGTTTAACATTCAACAATTCTAAGTGTTTCTCGCATTACGTTTATGTGTTTTGTATGGCTCGCAGAACGAAGAGTGAATCTGGATTATTCAACATTAACAGATTTTTCTATAACCGAGATGAAACGTGTTTACTGCGCGGTACGCAATGAGTCCTTATATAAAATAGACACGTTTCATCTTTAAAGAGTTAAATATATAACTCTAACTTCAGTTGCAATTTTCTGCGTGTGTAAAACTTTCCGTCTCTCAGTTCACGAGAACAATCCGTTTATACATTCACTCATTTCATCACTACTATTACCAAACAACCAACCAACCAACCAACCAACCAACCAACCAACCAACCAACCAACCAACCAAGTTAACTAACTAGACAGTTAGTTGACTGACTGACTAATCAACTAACACCGTATGGAGAAACTAACAGTTACTAATTTAGTCAAAAATGCACTGCATTCTTCGTAGCCCTAGACCTCACCTCTTCTACCTACCCACAGCAGGTGTCGAGGTTGTTTATTTTCACTTGATCACACACACACACACACACCACAGTCGGTAGGACTCCTCTGGACGAGGGATCGGCCCGTCGCAGAGACCTCTACCTGACAACATAAACACTGTACAAGAGACAAACATCCATGCACCCGGAGGGATTCGAACCCACGATCCCAGCAAGCGCTCGGCCGCAGACATACGCCTTAGACCCCGCGGCGACTGGGATCGGCGCTGCCTTCTACGGAACCCAAATGTCCGTTACCGTGTTTACAAGAGGCAAACATCTGCCCTAATCGTGAGTCAGATAAACCAGTCCACACCCTTCCAACCCATTTCTTTAAGATCCTGTTTACCAATACAATCTCCTTATTCATTAAAGTGGGAACATTAAATCTCACATTTTAGTATTATCTTCCCATCTAAGCCAAGGTCTTCCAAGTGGTATTGTTAATTAGGTTTTCCCACCAAACCATGTATGAATTTCTCTTCTATCCCATACGTGCCACACGCCCCGCCCACATCATCCCTCTTGATTCCATCGCCCTAATAATATTTAGCGAAAAGTACAAATCATGGGACCTTTCATTAAGCAGTTGCCTCCCGCTTCCTATTAGTTCGTCCCTGTTAGGTCCAAATATTTTCCTTACCACCCTGTACACAGAGGAATATAAGCGACTTTAATACCAAGCCAATTTTTTCAAGGATCAGAAGACACCCCGAGTTTTCCAGAAAGCTGGAAAGATGGGAGGCCATGGCTGGGTTAAGATGCTGTTTAAAGACAGGTCACGTAGCACGCATCTGTCTCCTAATCCGGTTCATCACGCTGGATTAGGTCCACAGAAGTAGGGCAAAAGCGGACCAAGCGACCTAGTCTGTCGCGGCGTGTTCAGGAGAATGTTTTGAGTGTAGACTCTCAGGTAATTAACAACCCTTTTTCAGCTATAGAAGTTATACAGCGTCTAATGTGGGGCGAAATCATTATGTACCATGAGTCAGTGTAGGCGGTTCTGGGATATTTGACTGTAGAATACAGATATCTGTATTGAGAAACTACGCAAAATCACGGATGTCTGAGCGAGGGTGGTCGGTGACTAGGTCGAGGTTCGAACCGAGTATCAAATCACGGAAAGATGGGATAGGCGTGACATGTAGAACGTACGCAGAAAGGATACATCTCACAAAACGTCTGACCGGAAAGTCCGAGATTACGCCTAATTAGTACTGCCGTGGGAAGGTGGAAAGAGAATATCAAATTGAAGACCATTACAGGGGTGAAAATATTATGTCTTACCGTGTGGTTTGGTAGGTAAGTACCAACGTATCGAACAAGAATAGAGCCTACGTCTTCAGGGTACAAGAGTGAAAAACAAGACACAAGGCTGCGCCCCCCCCCCCCCCCGAAACGTTTGTACCTGTCTACCAAATTATACGGAGTCATATCACATCAAAACGTAATCTTAATATTAAAACATATCTTACAGAAATCAAAGAGTGTGAACAAAGTTCAACGACGCAGGACAGGGTGAGGCACAGGGTAGGGTGTAATTCGCACCCAGAATTTTTCCTTGGGAGGAGCTGACCCTGAGGCTATATATAATTTATGATTTATTTTAAAAATTGTTATAAAAATCATGGTGTAAGTACAACATAACGCTGCCTGCAACTGCATTTATACACACATGAATATAACTACATGTTCCATGACTCAATCACAGTGTCCTATCTTCTTGTTTTATAATTTTGTTAATCGGTTTTTTTAAAATTCTAGTGTACTAGTCATCAGCCGATTTCAGGGGCTGATTTCGGTGAAGGGGAAACCACGTAAAACTTTTGATATCATAATATCTACAAAACCTATCTTTTTTAAATTTCAGTTTTGGGGTGTTTGGGGGGCTGCAGGCTGGCAGCCCCCCTCTCCCTTCGGTGTTCCCTTGGATCTGTCTGGGGATTTCTTGATTATCGGAACGCCTGTCATTTTTCAAAACGTACTCGGCTCCATGCTCTTATTTCTTTATTTATGTTGCTTCTAAGCTTCTGAAAGTGTCCAATGCTATCAGTTATAAGATGCGGATTTTATCAAGAAGTTACAAAAGTTTTCTCCCTTAAAACTGCCCTCAGTTTTCTAAGAAAGCCAGTGCGGGATCCGCCCCATGCAGCCTCCTTCCCTTATGCTGTCACTGTATCACGCAAGGATCTTATTATACCTTGGCACGTTAGGGGCTGCAATCCGTGTGAACCACACACACACACACCACACCTGTCCGGTGTCGTAAGAAAGGCGTGAAATCTGAAACCCTGGGTAAAGATGACCACTATGGAACTGGGGCCATGAAATAAATCGTTATTTACTTAAATCCAGCATAGTGTTTCCTTCCAAATCTCTTTTCTTAACATTTCTTGGCGAAAAAAAAAAGCACAAAATGGAAACGAATACCAAACTTGGTGGAAAAACCGAAGAAATCCAGCGTCAGCCGTGTCCAATGTAACCTTCGATGGCAAGTCGCCATTTGCTGTGAAGATTTGAGGTTCCTCGTGGCGGCGACAATGAAGACTGTCTTATGGGGTGTGGCAATATGTAGTTTAGCAGATACCGACGTTTCCAAGCAACCTGCTGCCTTCATGACTACCCTAACGATGGAGATGAACGAGCCTACGTACCGAAAATACACGGCGTCACGTCACAAAGACGACAGTCACCGCCATATTCACCGACGCCGGAACTTCGTGCTTTACGTATAGGACTAGATATTTTGTTCCGCAAATGCGAGCAATTTATTTAATCCTTTTTCGCTTCTAAATGTCAATTAAAACAAACTTGTCCCTTCCCACGCCATAAAGAGATGTAGGGGGAGAACAGGCGTAGCTCCACTCATTCTTAAACTTGGCGCTAGATGGAGGTAAGAGGTCAATATTACGCCCCGGCCGTTTTATCCCCCGAAAAGATCGTTATTCATTGAACAGAGAGCTGGGTGGGCTCCAGGGACAGACTTGGACGTTTTGGGGAAAAGAAACATTTCTTGCTCTGGTCAAGATTCGAACCCCGATCTGTCCAGCCCGCAAGGCTAATATTAATACCTGGGACACATACTTTCTACAGTAGCTACGGTACACGAACGCTCACGCAGCTGTGTGGTACTGAGTGTACATCAGTGCTGACGGCAGTTTATAATCTGCTAGAGAGGTACGTACATACAAACCGGACTGCACACTGCACATACTTGTATGTGTGATGCCGCTGCTGTCCTGTGACTCCTATATGGAGCATAGGGCCTCTGTAAATCTCCGCCATCTAACTCTATTCCTCGACAGCTCCTGGACCGTCTTTCGGCTCTTTCCCATCCTATTTACCTCCTCATCTAGCGTTCTCCTCCATGTCATCACTGGGCGCCCTCTTCTCCTGACTCCTGCAGGGTTCCAGTCCAATGCTTCTCGTGTCAGGTCATTATTTGGTTTCTGTAAAGTATACCCGATCCATTCCCATTTCCCTTCTCTGGTCTGTATTTCAAATGGTTGTTGTTTGGCCCTGTCACAATGCATGATTTGATATTTTTATGGCACATCTTATTCGCAGAATAGCATATAAACATCTACTTATAAAAGTCTGTAATTTGTTTACAATATTTCTGGTTCTTTTCCAGATTTGACAACCATATAATAATACAGACTTGACCTTTGTCTAAAAAAGTCCTGAGTTTAGTTTTGTATGACAATAAGTTTGACTTCCAAATAGCAGTCAGCTGAACAAATGCACCTTTGGCCTTCTTAATATTACTGACTACTATATCTTCTTCAGTGTCTCCGTTTTTAGTTTCTTGACTACCCAGATGCTTCTGCTTGATAATTTCCCTATATTTATTAGATAGACGTGTTTTACGATATTTTTGCTAGAGCTGACGAAACCCACCACAGTACCAGACTCTTACCCGGCAATAACCAGAATACGCAATAAAAGTGCAACACGACTTAAACACGCAACTTCCAAATAAGAAACAGACCGATCGATCCTACAGGGTCTTTATGGAAGGACCGCTTTATATTTCAGGTAACCTGAATTTAAATTTTCACATTAGACATTTATAAGTACCTTGCAGACTAAAGGTACAGGCACAGTTCAGCTTGGAACAACCTCGGCGCTAGATGGAAATTGGTCAACGCCACGCCTCGGCCGCTTTGTCACCAGCAAAGAGACCCGGTACTCATTTTACAGGAGACTGGGTGGGCCCCAGTGCTGGTCTGGACGGGTGCGGAAAATCTCGCCACGGGGATTCGATCCCCGGACCGTCCAGCAGGTAGCGAGTCGCTATACCTTCTGAGCTACCCCGGTCCACCTTACAGAAGTAGGAAACTCAAGTCTTCTAGGATTTGACGCAGTGTCGCTGGGCGGGTAGTTCCCCCGACGTTTTGGAGGCATTAAGATCCTTTAAGACGTCGGTAACTAATCCCCCTGCCGCACTGTATCACATCCCCAAAAACTTGACCCTTCAACAGTACCGGTGCGAGAACATAAAATCTCAGTAGCCGAGTTCTATTCCAGAAGTACTTCCATGACGTTTTCACAATCGTCACCGTCTGCTCTGCAGCGCAGGACGCCATATTTAAAACTAATGCTGCCATACTGGACCCCGAGCAATGCCGTAAGCAAGAGAACCAAACATCAGAACAAATCTCCCTACAAAAAGAACTCAAAAACTCAAACGATCCTTTCGTGATGACTCTGCATTCATTACGAACTTTCACCAGTGTCCCACGTGCTTTGGAGCACACTGTACTCACGCCGCGACAAGGTGCAATGCACTTTGCAAGTTCTTCAGAACACGATGAACTGCAAATTACATCTCACGGGTCACGAACCCGTGCCGCAGGGCACTAGATAACCCTTGTCAAGGTCACTTCGTGGGAAATAACCCCGTAGGACACCCCACAGGACAGTGATCATAGAAAGCAAGAACACAAAGATAACAGCTACGAGGCTCTTCAATGGAATGTTGTGCTTTCTTCTCACAAAATGTGGTTTCTGTAAAAACAGGTTAACACAAGCGGTCAAAAAACTGTAAAGACCACAGACAACCTCCACGTGATTACTTTTAGGTCCCACATCCACGCTTCATTATTAAATGCAAATGAACGTTGCAATCAGTCAACATAACCTTATATTCGGGAAGAATAAAGCTATATGTTTCGGCTAGATATAAGTAGTCATCATCAAGTCTCACTACAAGAATAGGGCACAAGAATGGGGTAAAAAATATACCCAAATCTTGTAGTTAGGCCTGATGATGGATAATAATTTTGGCCGAAATATGTAGCTTTATTCTTCCTGCATATAACGTCGTGTTGACTAACTGCAACACCCATTTGCATTTGATTACTTGTTTGGGGTCTGTTTAACGACGCGTTCAATATCTCAGCACGTATACCGTCGAATGACAAGCTGATTAACGAAGAGTAAATTGGAAAGAATTAGGAAACAAGTGGTCGTGGCCCAGCTTGAGACGATATTCTGGAATTAGCGTAGAAGAGCTGTTGAAAACCATGTTGTCAGTACACAGGGTGTCCAAAAAGTTCTATTTCTATGTTAATTTTTTTTGTATGATAACAAAAACAGAAATATGCACTTTTGTAAACTGTTCCTTAACTCAAAAATTTTAGGTAGCTTTCTGTGTTTTTTTTCTGGAGGTTAAAAAACGATCACGGCGACTCCACAAGCTAGGGATGAATTTGAATAGGAACAGAACTTTGTGGACACTCTATAATCTATAATGACGCAATAATGTTCGTTCCCTTATACAAACTATTCTCTTGACCTCTTTATCATAAAATCTTTCTTTGTCGTTATACTTTGTTAAAAATAACAAATTTCAAGTCACTTGAAAATATTAGCAGTTTCAGAGAGGATATGAGAATTTACGTCGACCGTAATTATGGGGCCGTGCTGGAACCGGTTAGCAACAGTCGGTCGAACAGGCAGCTAAACGCTCAAGACAGGACATTCTTTATTCATGGTCCTCTTGAGCAAACGAAAGGAGCCTGACACACGCGCAACCAAAAAGCTATAAGCCCTTTTCAGTCGAGTGAAGTAAGCTAATAAGCAACTAAAGCTAGACAATTAGAGCGCGTACAGAACACGCCTAGTCGCTGCCAATGTTTTGGCAATACACCGCCGTGCGCGCCCGTTCTGCTGCGCGGCGCTGCAGTGAAGTACAGCACTGTGGAAGTGTTTAGGAGCAACATGACACACTTGAGAAAGAACTACACGTACAGCTACACAGAGTTATCCGTTAATTTTCAACTTCCGGCAGTGTGAAGGTAAGTAAAAAGAATAATATACCTCTTCCAAGTTGTGTTATAGCGCCCCGCCTATTAAAAAGGCATTTTGTTCTTCAGGCATGGTTAGTGAAATTGCAGAGCAGACATTTGAGGCGAAGGGCAGAACAAATGCGGATCTTTATGAGCTCCTGACCCCATCCCACAGGGTTGCTGGTGTCTTTCAGATCGGCCGCAACGTACCCTTATTACGTCACAGCGCAACTGGCAGTCAGTCCGACACCTGTACAGGAAACCTGGAGTTCCCTTCACCAGCCTAAAAGTGGCCGCGTAGTTACGCCAGCTGCACCACTGGTGTCTACATGAAGGGAAAAGTGAGGATCTGCATTACCTGCCTGCCTGCCTGCCTGCCTGTCTATGTATCTCTGTCTTTTCCATCTATCTGTATGTACATCCGTCTTTCTTGCTTTCTTTATTTACTTTTTCTTTCCTTCCTTCTTTCCTTCCTTCCTTCCTTCCTTCTTTCTTTCTTTCTTTCTTTCTTTCTGTCTGTCCAGGCGTCCCTGTCTTATCGATCTGTCTGTCTGTCTATCTGTCTGTCTGTCTGTCTGTCTGTCTATCTGTCTGTCTGTCTGTCTGTCTATCTATCTATCTATCTGTCTTTCTATCTATCTATCTATCGTCTTAGTCACTGCTGTAGGACATCAGGTCCCTGTCGCAATCTCATCAGATTATAAGTATCTTCTCCACTTGATAGGAAGTCGCTTCACAAGACAATGAACCAGGAACAATATCCTACCACATAAAACGAATGTTCCAGTAGGAGTTAGGAATGTGTTACGTTCGTCCTGCATATCCCACTAGAAGACGTCTTGGGTTGGAACTAGGAAACAGTTTGAGGGTACAAACACCAGATGGCAGCCGTACTGAATATTATTATGAAACAGGTGACAAAAGGAAGGCTTCGAAATAAATAAACAAATTAACTGTTCTTTCTACCGTCCCGGTATTTCAGAAAGGAAATAGTTACAGAGATTTGTATGTATATGTGCCACAGGTGATGTCGCCGCTACAACAGCTGTCGAAGCGCTCCGTGTAAATGCCACATTTCGTCACAGATCCAACAAAAAACGTTACATCATTATGAACAAGAAATGTCAGATGTAACGGCTCTGATTATAGTGCCTTACGCACAACATTATGACACTGGCGTTCTGCATTTATCCATTGTCTGCATTCCGAATGCACACATTGCAAACGGTATAAAACTAAAGCTACGCTATTCTTAATTAACCACCAGGCCACTAAGGTACATGGCGAAGTGGAGCCATAGCTAAAGACTTTGACGTAGGTAGGTGGTCAGCTTCATTCCCAGGCGGCTTTTGCCCGGCCCCCCCCCCCCATGGCGCAACAGCACCCTAGCCAGTCCTCCTCATTACAGACGCTTCATGATTATGCTCAGACACACCCTACTCTGCAGAACTCCTCTGGACGAGCGATCAGCCCGACGCAGAGACCTAACAACACACAACACTCACAAGAGACAGACATATTTGTTCCCGGCTGGATCCGAACCCGTAATCCCAACAAGCGAATGGCCAAAGACCCACGCCTTAGACCGCGCGGCCACTGGGATCGGCCCCAAGCAGCTTTACCCTAAGGAAAATGGCCGTCGGTAGCCACTGAAAATGATGCCGGACCCAGCGTCGGTGCGGGCGCTTTGGACAACATGAATCCAAATAGATTCTTCGATTGTCCAGCGTAGTCACTATACTGACAGAGCTATAATGACTCCTTGAACAAGATCCTGCAGGTACCTATTCAGTTGGGTCCAGTACAAAGAACTAATCTCAATTACTGGCGAACAGTCAAAAGACAGGCACACTGCAGTATCACTCTCACCGACAGAAAATGTTCGCCTGCTGCGTAGAGGGCACGCGTCATCCTGACGTCAACACCGGCTGCCAGACGTTCTCTAGGGAGCGTTCCCAGGAGATGCCAACACCGTGAGCTGACCACGGTTACAAGTTCCGTCACAAGCACGCAGCATTAAGACGGTTGTGATCACATCTTTGAATTTTATTTCCATATAATTGTTCTAATATCCTTTGAAATAAGGGGGCATTTTCTAAGATTCGTCCATATAAACACATTCATTTAAGCCCTATATGAGCCATATTAATTCAGTGCATATTGTCAGAACCTATTTGCGAAGACCCATTTTAATAACATTCTTTTATGCTATCCATAAAAAAAACATGGTCGATTTCCACAATGTTTCCCCAACTAAAATATATATATACTTGTCGTCCTCCTTCCCAGCTACACTTTCAGCCCATCACAAACTCCTTACTCTAATAACATCACTCAACAAATTTTCTGTCACACAGACGTATTCTTTACGCTAGTTACAAAACTTAGAACACACTGTTTTTGTCATCCTTACTCCTGTTGTGACCCGGCATTCGATTAGTCACCAGCCTTTCACCGCGAGACAAGGGTTCAATCCTAAGGCAGTCCATATGGAATAGGTGGCGACCGGACAGGTTTAAAGGCCGTGTCACGGCTTAGAAGAGTAGTCGCCGTCCTTTCGCCGCGGAGGCGCGAGGTCGTTCCTAGACCAGTGCAGGAGGAATTTGTGGTGGGCGAAGTGGCATTCAGACAGGTTTATAACAGAGTACTTCGCGTTTATCCCGTCATTATCATTCCACCAAAGCTCCATATTCATATTTCACTCATCTATGACCGATACTATACGGTCAGCTACAGACTTAACAATGGTTCGAGTCAAATGGATCCGTAAAAACACGGACACACGAGCACGCTATTAGAATAAAATATGTTGGGTTATGACACATTTATGTAGTACATACATTTATGTAGTACACGCATTTGCGTAGCACACATTTACGTAGTACACACATTTATTTCGTGCACACATTTATGTAGTACATACATTTATGTTACATTTTGTGTTTAGGTTTAAATTTATTTCTATACGATTTTAGGGACGTCGCGCTAGTTTTTAAAGCATTAACTGTACGTCCAAACAAAAGCAGATGTTTGTGTAAAAAATAGCGTCTTTAAACATCGCCAGACTTGCGCGGTTTTCAGTTTGCACGGAAATGTTGTGAGCGAATTGACCTGCAAGGCGCGGACTGGGCGTCATTAAACACGACGCACATTAACACAATATTATGACAAGGGTGTGAATCTGCACTGGGTACGAACTTTCTTGTTATGTATGTCTTAGGCCCCACATTATTCAAATCTATCATCTGTCTTACGTCCAAATATTTTCTTCGACCCTTTCTTATTGTCCGGGGATCGAATCCCAGTGGGGATTGTCCGCATCTGTCCGGTCCGGCCCTGGGGCCCACCCAGCCTCCTGTACAATGGGTACCGGGTCTCTTTTCCAGGGGTAGAGCGGGCGGGGCGTGGCGTTAACCATCCACCCCAATCTTGCGCTGAGGTAAAAGAAAGAGTAGAGCTATACCTCTATTCCCGCCCTGGGCGTTCACGGCCTGCTACAGGGTAAACCTAACCGTTACCTTTCGCCTTTGTTACTGTTCACGTTATGCCCTTCCTTCAAAGTAAGAAACCACGTTTTACACTAATAACGTAAGATCAATTACAAGTCTGTGAAAATAGACGTTCTCACGTCGGCACGTGAAGACAACAGTCTTCTGGGATGTTACACCGTGTCATCTGGTTTTGGACGTGCACGCTGCCTGTACGTTCGGGGTTCAATTCGCCGTCGCATCGCAGAAGCCCACGATGTAGGGATCAGAAATTGCTCTCAAGTCGACGTACGTGTTCCAGCAGCGCGCCAGCCTTGGTTCTCACGGGAACAGATCTCGTGGCCCGTGCTGTTCCGCCCCACAGCCGCGACCGCTCGTGCGGGAGGCGCGTCAGTGGCGTGCCGCCTTACATTCCACAGCTTGATACGAGAGCTTAAATTGTACCAGCAGGTTTGGATATGGTTTTATATGCGACATACGCAGTGTCGAGCTCTGTAATTTATACACTTTACGAATAATAATAATAATAATAATAATTATTATTATTATTATTATTATTAATGCTAAATTTGAGGAGGAAGAAATGGGAGGGCACGTAGAAGGCAGGCAGGACATCAGCGATGCACATACAATTTTCGCAAGGAAAGAAAAAACTTTGGTGACCTAAGCGAAGATGAAAGGATAGCATACGCAGCTTCTTACGGCACTGCGACAGTATTGTTTTTATACGCCCACAGCAGCAACTTTTCGTAGTCATTGCAGCTTACTAATGAAATGTAGAGTAAAATACACAAACGGTATACCCGCAGTATTACAGGAACCTTCATTTCCCACCAACAGCCCGCTGGTAAGAAATAAGAACCCCCTCCAAACGGTAAGCACAATACAAAGGTTAGGTACTATACTGCCGTACGTGGGGAACGCAGTTAGTTGAGGCACTGAACTACAAGCGGGAAGGTCGCGGGTTCGATTTACGATGGTGTCACATGAATTTTTCATTGACATAATCCTTCTAGCCGCACTATGGCACTGGGGTTGATGCAGCCTCTAACAGAAATGAGTACCAGGGATATTTCCTGTGGCGTAAAGGCGGACGGTACGCAGGGCTGACAACCTTACCACCTACATGTGCCGACTGTCTAGAAATCCTGGGTGCCTCAGCCTCCTGGAAACTTCGAGGCCTCACAGGGATTGCTTTACATTTTACCGTATGTATTTAGACTGCATTCATTCTGGTAGAGTTTTTGTTCTTAAAGCAACACGTAACAAGGTACGCCCTAAAGCGCATCCACCCCTTTATGAGCAGTGAGTTTTACAACAAATAATAGTGAATAAAGTTTAAACATGACAGTACTTGTGTAGGAGAAGTGCCGTGGACCAACTTCCATGAAAACCTGTCGGCTTTCAATTACGTAAACATTCACTTACGTAAACATTCACTTACGCCCGCAAGTAAAGTGGCCCTTAAAATGAAATTAAACAAATCAAAATAAAAACGGAAGATACATTTAATTATAGCTGTACGATAAGATACCGAGTTCGGTCGAAATCGATCAAACAGTTCAAGGACCATTACTTGCGGGCGGGCGGACGGGCATACGATGAAATAACGGCTTATTTAAGATCTTTCGAATCACATAAAATTAAAGGTAAGATTTAAACATAAATGCATGAAAGTTATTAGATACTACGAAGCCTGTATAGGCTACCTAAAATATAGAAATACATAATGCATAGGTATGTTTCATATCATGTGTATATCTAAATATGTGTGCATGCATAATAAAATTTTTAATACTGTATAGTGGATGAATTATATATTTTGACTAAATGGATGATTGATTGACTTACCGATTGGCTGATTGACGTTTATATGCCGGAAATTGATGGAATATCATGAACACGGCACACATCGGCAGTTGAATTTCAACAAGAACTCAAGTCATGTGCCTTGAATTCCGCTTGTTTCATTGCTAATTGTTTTCTCTTCTGTGTCACGATTCCCAGGGCAATATATTAAAGTCTTCATCTATCATCAGGACCATTAGTACCTGTCAGGGCATCATACGGGAACAGAATGCCTGAGTACGAGCGGGGAGGAGATCCAACCACTGGCCACTGCGTCAGAAATCACTGGTAACAGGGCGCAGTATTTTCATCACAAAAACTATGGTAAAGCCGATTTTATCGCCCCCAAAATATCACAAAAAATGAATAAGAGTTCAGATTTTTTTTTGTAATGTTCTATAGAGCATGATAAGATTTGTAGCAGTACAGAATCTTTATACTGTTATAAACGGACACCAGAGCAATGACCTTAGAAAAATCAAAGTGTCAAAGATGTATGTGGATTCTGCACTGAACATAAAGGTACTACGGTCCTTGGGCTGTTGCTTATCTACACTGTCAGTTATTGACAATATACTGCGTCAGTCATGGAAGAATACATATGATACTGACAGGGGAAAATCGAAGTACTTGGCGTGAGACCTGTCCCAGTGCCATTTCGGTCACCTGGGATTGGATCCGTGCCTCCAACAATCCTCCGAAACGTCGAAAAATTTAAATCCGACAGGATGTAACATCCCATAAGATTTAAATCTTCTTGTAAAGAACACATTTGAAATAATATATTTCAAAACGAAGAACATGGAAATGTGAACGAGATATTCCAAAATCAACAAGAAGAACGTATGAAATAAATATGTGCTCCAAATATGAATATATGGAGCTAAAAAAATACGTATGTTCCAAATAAGTACTTGTGTGTGTTCCATTTTGCAAAAATATGGAAAATGGGCGAATTGGGTATGGGATAATGTGGAAACAGGGTCCACAGCTTCATGAATTCAGTAAAAATCGAACGCCTCTGGTAACGCCACTGTTGAGCGGCGACATGTGTAGGCCCACAGATCCACCTGAAGGCACGAAATGTTTGCGGTTGTTAGCGACAAGTACATTACATGGCAAGTTGCTGCCAGACAAAAGAACTTGCGGTTGGAAGGTTTTTTGGATCACACGTTTATATCGCATGGCAAGAATGGCCAAAAAACCGTGCGGCAACGAAGAGAAATAATGAAAGGAAACGGAATGAAATGTGAGTACCACAAAATATTATTCACTGTAAGATTAAAAAACACAAGCCAATATCTCCGTATGCTGTTTCAACAACGGTGCTTTTTCTGTAGGTCAACCAACGTCAAGGAGAAACTAGCATACAGACCGACATAATAACAAAAATTACTACTACTACTACTACTAGTAGTAGTAGTAGTAGTAGTAGTAGTATACTACTGCGAAGAATAAGAAAACAGAAAAATGAAAACATTTCGGAAAACAAACTTCGTCAAAAATACATAACGTTAATAATTTCAAAACTTCTGGAAGACACCTATATTGATACGAAGACACTGAGAACAACAACATGCACTAACGGTGCCGAAAATTACAGAACTTTTGCGGCGATAGCAGGAAACACAATACCGAGTCAGGCACCAATTCTACTGCTGTCATTTTCTGCAACTAGAAACACACATAACGACAGAAGAGCGAGACTTGAGTGCTTAAGAAATAAGGATTACAGGATAATTAAAATATCCCACCGAAATAAACTCTTCTCCAGCGTGATCGCTATTCAGTAAAGTACTGAGGAAGATACCTGAACGTAGGAGAATGTGCACGCGAACCACAAAACCAGCCATCAGACGACACAACGCGCATGCGCAAAAGAAGTGTATTGTTTGCTAATGGTATATTTACCTACAGACAGCAGCTCAGTCTTTATAGCATCGAATACTGGGTTAATCAGTAAATAATAAATAAGAGAGGATGTGGAATGAAGCGTAATTTGACGCAATATTGCGGCACTTTCCTGGAGCATATGAAAAACACAAAAAAAAAAAACACTCGATGAAGCTAGCCGCTCTCCGCATAGAAATAAAACTCCGGGGCTTCCCCAGTAAGAAGCGGGAATGCTGCCCTCTAGACGTCGCAACAAAAGTTACACGCCTAATGGCATTACTTTAAAATGCCGTATCCTCTTTACCCGTGAAAAAACAACCTTGGAGCGTTTCTATAGCGATAACACGTAGACCCCAAAACAGATGGCCAACGTAACACGACTTTCTGAAACGCATTATTACAACTATACAAAGTTATATGGGACCTTAAAAATTATTGCGAATAACTCAGACGACTGTACGAGGTGTCTTCAACATACATTAATAACAAAAACGATCCACTGGCCTATCACTTGTTCCACTAAAATATACTTTATGATCTCAGGGGTTGATGTTTATTGCTAATAGCTGTGTTTCTCCTCACAGGTTCGGCCCAAAATTGCTTCCCTCCTCTGCCGTCAACCGCAGGTTGCAAGGATCGAACCAGTAATTTTCTCGTGACACGCAGGCTCTTACTACTGTCTGCACAGACGGTACTTTACGATGCCGTAACTCAACTCCTGCCTCGTGTACTGCGAGGAGAAATGCGCAGAACCGGGCAGTTGCAGCTGCACAGTTATCAGGTTCTCACAACTAAGTTCGGTTAAACTGCAGGATTTGAAGTTTTCACGGCGCCAGCTTACTGAAAGAACATGACAAACCTTTTAACCTTTTCATTATTAGAACCTGACAGTGAGAACATTAACCCTCTAAAGACGAAGCGTATCTGTTTTATATAAGGACTCAGTGCGTACCGCGCTGTAAATACTCTCCACTTCGGTTATAAAAACCAGTCTCTTAATGTTTTATAAGGCAAAAGTTGCTGTTTGTTCTGAGATCCGTACAAAACACATAAAAACAATGTGAGCACCACGTAGAATTTTGTAATGTTAAACCTGGTGGTATGTAAAGTTACCGCTAGGCTTTAAAAGGTTAACCCTTTAAAGACGAAGCGTATCTGTTTTATATAAGGACTCAGTGCGTACCGCGCTGTAAACACTCTCCACTTCGGTTATAAAAACCAACCTGTTAATGTTTTATAAGGCAAAAGTTGCTGTTTGTTCTGAGATCCGCACAAAACACATAAACGCAATATGGGCACCACGCAGAATTTTTTAACCCTTTAAAGACGAAGCGTATCTGTCTTATATAAGGACTCAGTGCGTACCGCGCTGTAAACACTCTCCACTTCGGTTATAAAAACCAGTCTCTTAATGTTTTATAAGGCAAAAGTTGCTGTTTGTTCTGAGATCCGCACAAAACACATAAACGCAATGTGGGCACCACGTAGAAATTTTTAATGTTAAACCTGGTGGTACGTAAAGTTACCGCTAGGCTTTAAAAGGTTAAGCAGTTAAACGATAAGCTGATAGTTGACTAAGCTTACTGTCGGTGCCTAACAATGACCGCATGCTTACGTAACCAAATACGGCGGCCAGGTGCTAAGAACCCGTGCCTTGTATTCGGGAGATCCCAGATTCAAGTCCGGGTTTTGAGACAGTATATCGTGAGGATGTTTTGTGGTTTATCTCTTTCTTTCCACGAAAGTTCGGAGATAATACAGCGCGGCAACCTTGTCGCATAGAAAGCCTGCACACGCCGGGAGATAACGATTATAGCGGAGGCGCTAAAGGACACAAAGAAACGGACACCCTGTACTTCAAATCATGCCACAATGACCTCTTTCAGCATCAATGCCAATTCAATATTGACGGTTTATCCAACAATTCAGTTATAGTGCTCGTGCTACCGACAGCAACGCTAAACAAACAAGTGAAAAGTAGTATGATACAAACCTCCATCTACACAAAGGTCTACAAAGTTTGTTTCTTCGTTTGAAATATCCAGTTACGATTCTGTACAAATGTCACCAATACTATGTGCAGTAGTGTGCTGGAGTCCGTTCCACCGATCTTGCAACCCACAATTCAAAACAGAAAAAAAAAGTGCCCTGGAAGCAATTGCGGGCGGGCAGAACGCACAACGAAGAAATGACAAGCCCGTTTTACATTACAGTACATACACTAACAAAACTGGCGACAGTTGATAGATTATGCGGAGAGGTAATTAAATTTCTGGCAGCTCATTCCTGGCTCATGTCATTAATTACCGCAAGGATATTATGTGATACCGTCAGAATATTATGTGAATCACTAAATAAATAACATAAACAAATAATAAATAAAAATATATAAACATAAAATAAATAAATAAATAAGCTTAAACGAACCTAACCTACACATGGCCTGAAACCTAAACTAACCCAGCCTAAATAATAGAAATAAACACATACACAGATAAGTAAATAAATAAAATACAAACAAATATATACACAACGCAGTCAACATAGAGGTATAAATAAACAGCACATTTGCCTGCACAAGAAATGACCAGCTGTCTGTGGATGAATACAGTCATCCTTCTTGGTATCTGGGGGGATGGAACCCAGGACCCGTCACATGACATGTCACTGGAAACGTCATCAAAACATAAGACCTTCCCGCCTCATTAAGTTGATTCACAACACAGGGGGTATTACCGACATGCAGCGACGGATCCATCGATTTATTTATGTGAACAGATGGTCGGAGATCTCAGTGAAAGACTGGCTTTAGAGCCAGCTACACGCAGCACAGACCTGCCTTCCTCAGAAACTGAAAGTCGTCCAGCAACTCAATAAAGTTCTCTATTTATGGAATCCTAAGTTTCGTCATGATCTCCGTAGAAGGCCGCCACACTGAACTTTAAAACTCTACGAAATGTACTGTGGTCTTCTGGGTCCTGACACCGCACAACACAACGTGGGTAGCGCCAGTGTTTCGTAAAAGGAGGTCCCGGGTTCAAATATTTGGCTAAAAAGACCATCTTGAATGAGATTTTCATGATTTTCTTCAGTACCTTCAGGAAAATGAAAGAAAAATAGGCCTACGTCAACATCAACCACGACCCGTTCCTTCCACGACCCTTCCAATTCACTGTTCACTACTCATACTACCACGAGCTACTGGCAGTGTCGCTACTCTGCATCTTTCGAAGCTGTTGAAATAACGGTCTACAGGTCACTTATCACTTTGCACAGAGCACACTGCCAACGCGATACAAACATCAGTCGGTTCAAGATGGTACAGAAAGACCCGCTCTTTGATGTGAGAATCACAGCAATCCACCAGATAAACTCCGCCGGCAAAGTGTCGTGTTGTTTAGCTATAAATGAAGCAGTAAGCCTATACGTAATTATCAACTGCCACACAAATGCGTACCCAACAAACAAACAAACAAAAAACAAAATGAATAAATCAGTATCTGACTGAGATTTGCGCTCTTCTGGGATATTACACACCTTTGAGTGATAGTTCTGTACCGACGTTTCGGGACAACCTATCGGTCCCATCTTCAAGGGTCTTCTTGCACTTCTTGACCTTTGAAGATTGGACCAATAGGTTGTCCCGAAACGTCGGTACAGAACTACCACTCAGCGCTGTGTAATATCCAAGAAGAACGCAGATCTACCTCGTGGGGGAAGCCTGAAGTCACCTGACTGTCTCCACACAGCAGAGTCCTTTTGGAGAAAACAGTAAAGAAATTGCCGGCACTTTATGGGAAGCGATGGTTCATTGCCGCATTCACAACAGCCCGCCAACCGTCCGTACCCTGAGCCAGACCAACCCAGTCGACGTCTTCCCCCATCCTATTTCGACAAATGGCTCAATAAACCACACAAGAGTAAACACATATTCGCCGTTTATTGAGTAGCTCAGTCAGTACAGTGACTATGCCAAGTGCTGGACAACTGACGAATCCGTCTCCGATTCACGCCGGCGAGAAACAGATTTTACTGTGATTTCAGGCTTCCGCCGCGACGTTGATGAGATCTGTGCTCTTCTGAGCTGTTACGCAGCGTCGAATGGTAATCCTTTATTGACGTTTCGGGACAGCTTATCGGTCCCATCTTCAAGTGTCAAGGAGTCCAAGAAGCAACGTCGGTAAAACAATCACCATTCGACGCTGCGTAACAGCTCAGAAGAGCACAGATCTCAACAAATTGTTGTTTTCCAAAGCGTCCAGACGGGCTCTGGGATACATCAGCCTCTCATTAGATGGGTACAGGACACTGTCTCCCGACGTAAAGCGACCGCGTCGTGAAGCACACTGCTCAATCCACCTAATCACGAGGTTACGAATGAGTGGAGTTATACCTCCGTATGCCTTCACGGCGTGCACAGGGACAACTTTATCTTTCAATGTTCAGTAATGTAGGTGGGTACCAACGTTTCGGAAGATAATACTGCATCTCTCTTCAGAGTAAAAACAAATATGCAGGCAGTACTCTCCTCCAAAACACCGTAACAGCCTACCAGGCTATACGGTGTCATTACCCAGATCATAATACGGTTCTTCACGGTCACGAAAACCCGAAATGTTCGTACGATTGTGTGACTTAGGTCACTGCGACCCTCCATCTTCGACAGGCTTGGAGTGGGAGATAAAATTTATTGACAAGTGAAGAACAGTTTCCACGGAGATATTTATAGAGTGGAACACACGGCATTCTTCCTGCGCCATCTGCGTTACAAAGAAACCAGTTTTTAAGGTTAAGGCTGTCCGACTACGGACACAGTCATAGCAACAGTTACGTCAGCTACTGCACGACAAAATCCTGCCAGAGTAATTATAGGCAATTAATTGAGGACCTAACAATGCGATAATATATTGGCGCTAATTATGTGGAGAGCTGTAGGAATGTTTGTAATTAAAAGAAAAGAAAATTATAAACGTATTTAATTGCCAAGCATGAGCAGAAAAAAAAACATGCGAACTGCTTCATAACTGCTATCCACGTACGTTTAAACCGTAAAGCGATTCTGAATACGTCGCACCCTGTTACGTTGTGCTGTTCTCAGATCAGTGGCAGAACATCTGAAAGATCAACTGACCAGAGTCTGTCATTCCGTCAGTAGTTAATTCAGTGTCACCGACTAGAATCTTGATGTGTTCCCACTCTAAATTCGTAAACTGGCCTGGCCGTCTCTTTAGAACTCTTCCTAGAACCAGCGTTGCTTTCTTATGTTTTGTGCGCATTAATTTCTTCATCCTTTGCATGTAATCAATCCAGCATTGGCTGTTCAAACCTTCACAATGTTTAATTTTATCCTACGTGACTTTATTTTTTTATTTAAGGCTCATTTAACGACGCTGCCTAATTACTGCCTTTTTAAGTGCGATGTTAAACGACGCAGTCAATTGATAAGGTTATGTAGCATCAGTCATAAATGAATGAGTATGAAGTATTGGTGGAGTGATACTGACAGGGGAAACCCGAAGTATTCGGAGAAAAACATACCCCATTGCCACTTTGTACACTACAAATATTACCACATGGCCTGGAATGGAACCCGGGCCTCCGTGGTGACAGGTCGGCGACTCATCACCTGACCCATGGCACGGTGTCAGTTAGTGGGTCATATCCTTCTGCAGAAACTTAAATAACATGCAAAATTTAAAAAAAATGTAAACTTACTCAGTTAGAGGGAAGTGGAAAGGTGAGTTAAGAATGTGGATCTTAAGTCTGTAGACAATAACTACGTATATAACATAAGGTATAAAAAGATATAAACCCTTACGTTAAGTTTGTGTGGGACTGTACTCATTACATGCGGCCCCACCTAGTCATAACCATCGATCAGTTGGGGAATCTCAGTCCATTACATCACAACATGACGACAGAAACTTATCATAATAAAATTCCTTCAAATTTTGACTTATTTTCATTTAAAAACTTCATATTTTTCCCCAAAATTTTAGTTCGAGTATTGCGACCTGCGGATGGATTGCGAACCACGTGTAGAGAAACATGAACTTAAGCGAACATAATCAGATGTCGGCTTCATAAGAAAGAACCCCGACTCCCCCATACAAAACGCCGTGCTTCTCTTTAACCCCTTCAAATTATTTGAAAAGGGGGTGATAATGAGGGACTAGCCATGTTTTCTTCGCAGATCGTCTCTTTAGGTACACGAGTCGTGAGCGTGGAGAGAACGAAGAGATGATCAGAGGGTTGCAACATACTACCCCATTGCCATACTCTTTAATTTTCACCCTCACTATAATATGAAGGGTGAAATACAAGCCATATATTAAATAAATGCGTGTTTAGTTGCATAACCTGCGCAATGTTGGACTCTAACAAATACCAATATCTTGGTGGCGCACGCGGTGGCGCACGCGGTTGAGGCACCGCGCTACAAGCCGGAAGGTTGCGGGTTCGATTATTGGAATTTTCCAATGACGTAATCCTTCCGGCAGCACTATGGCCCTGGGGTCGACTCAGCCTCTAATAGAAATGAGTACCAGGAATATTTCCTGGGGGGTGAAGGCGGCCGGTGTGTACGGCTGACAACCTTACCACCTTCATGTGCCGAGTGTCTACAAATCTGGGCGTCTCAACCTCCTGGAACCCTAACGGCCTGTCCAGGACTGTAATGGGATTGCTTTACCTTCAGCAGCGTTTACGTAACATTCCTACCACCATGCCCCTCTGCTAGGACAGTTCAGTCATGCGACTACAAACTCGTTGACCCAGAATCGGTCTCCAGCAGTAATTCTCCTCTCGCCACTTCCACAGAGACTATGCAGCACACTGTCCTATCCAGTGGGTAACAGGGGCTCATTTACCTGCTGTATAAGCGGCCGGACCGTCAAGTTGACAGATCATCTCCACATAATATTAAGCAGCGTTACTTCCAGGACTTGCGGATAGCACAGTTGAAGAAATAATGACTCGGTTCGATTCCCGGTAGGTGGAAGAGATGTGTCCTCCGAAACGTCCAGATCAGTCCTGAGGTCCACCCGCTCACACACTCAATGGGTGCCGGAGTTATTCCCAGGGAGTAAAGCAGCCGGGGTGTGATGACCACCCACATCCACCTACTACCGAGGTTAAAAATGGGTGGAGCTGTAACTCTATATGCATTCATGACGCGGATAGAGAAAACTTTGCTTTGTGTGTGTAAGTGTACGGTTATATACAAATTAATGCGCGGGAATCATATTCTGGTTTTCTGGAATGTGAATACGAGGCAGGAGGTTGAGAAGTGTCCTCTGAAAGTTGTGTGCCGTACGGGCTGCTAAGCCATCCGATATCACATCACTGAAGGACGTTTCGGTTCGTAGTCCTCACCACTTGTACCTATGCACAGCAGGTGTCGAGGTTGTTTATTTTCACTTGATCACACTCAGACACACACCACAGTCAGTAGGACTCCTCTGGATGAGGGTTCGGCCCGTCGCAGAGACCTCTACCTGACAACACAAACACTGTACAAGACAAACATCCATGCTACCAGTGGGATTCGAAATCACGATCCCAGCAAGCGCTCGGCCGCAGACCTACGCCTTAGACCGCGCGGCCACTGGGATCGGCACTGAATGACGTAACAACACGAAATTTCACGGCCGCGAGAAACTAGAATATAATTAACGGTGTGACATTTAGGTGCAGAGAACATTTTCCACAGCTCTGAGGCCGCCTACCCCTGACGACGAAGGCAAGACGACACTTTGAACTGCCAGTAAGTACGGTGTTTATCAGTGCACAGACAGTAATAGGCTATCCTGCAAGAAAATCTTACATTTTACCTCCCTGCAGAGCGCAATATATATCATTCTTGTATTGGGGTCTCTTTTTTGTTAAATGTGGTCGCCTTCTGGCATATCAGCGGTAATCCGTCTGATGATTTCTCGGTCACGCGTTTTCTATATTTCTCGGACTTTGTGTGGTCATATTGTGTGCAGGAAACTGAAACGAAAATATTTTCTTTCCATGCGATTTTCTCACTTTACAAGACCGAAACAGAACCGACGGGGGATCTGAGTTGCATATTGCTTTGTTGCGGTTCGGGAGCAGTGGAAAACTGTCATATAGCACATAACCCAAAAATTGTTTTCCTCTGAACTTTGTTGAGTCCGAAAACATTCGACGAATTTAACGTTCAGTTCGCAATGTGTAATTCGTACTACATAATCACGTAATATATTGTACTGTTAGAGAACACACTTTAATTTTTCTATATTTTTTACCACCGTACTTTCTTTCCTTTTACGTTGTGTGCAAAAAATGCAGGAAGCAGTAGTCACGTCTGTCCGTCTTGTCTGGACATCCGGGTGTTTAAAGACAGGAATGCCCGGGTGGATTTTGACAAATTTTGGTGTCGACCGTATATCAGTGGAGGTCTACACAAATGCCAATTAATTTCCCGAAATCAATAACAGTAACTTGGTAGACACACGAATTTGCGAGGTGCGATGAGGCAGCGAACCGTATCTTTATCACAAGATGTAGAATACGCCTTGTGATAACGCTGCCTGGGTGTAAAGCGGCCGGGGCGTGAAGCTCACCACTCTTTTCCATCCAGTGTCGACGCACGATATGTGCTGGGCCACATTTACCAACGTTCCATGTAAGCCTTCAGGGCTCAGTACCTCATTATAGGCCGGGGTAGCGCAGTCGGTATAGCGACTCGCTACAGGCTGCACGGTCCGAGGATCGAATCCAGTGGGGGCAAGATTTCCGGTACCCGCCCAGACCGACCCTGGGGCTCACCCAATGGGCATAGGGTGTTTTTCCCGCAGGTAAAACGGCCGACGCGTGGCGTTGACCACCCACACATAGCGCCGAGGTTAAAGAAAGAGTACAGCTATGCTTCTACTCCCCCTCTGCGCCTTTATGGCCTGCTCTAAGTAAAACTTTACGTTTTATCTCACATTATGTACAATCGAATGGAAAAATCGAGAAATTCCCCGCATTTACGGAACCCGAAATTTAATTTCTATTCACAAAAATTCGCCATTGGGGCTTATTGTGACCCAAATTTCTTACCAACTTTTTTCTATTAAGAGCAACTTTAATATTACCCGTTTATCCACACACAGATCTTTTACGTGGTCATTTTTGTTCAGGCTTTCCGACAAAACTGTAATCTTACGTGTGCCAGTTATGCCCCTGATTCACGAAGACACAAGATCCCAGAAACAGCATTATTGACTCTGAACACATAAATATTTTCAACAGATCTGTCCGCACACAGGCAACGCCGACTTGCCAAAAAGCAAGTAATCGGCCAGCACTGTGCGAAGGCACGCAGTGTGAGGAAAATAGATCCATACCGCCCACATCAATATTTAATTCTATTCTCCTGTGATAGGTCATAGATCAAGTTCAGCGGGGGGGTGGAGGGGGGGTTGGTAAGGAGGAGGGGGTTGCTTGCGATCTGCAAGTCCACACTCTGGTCCCCGATACGAAGGGCAAACCTCTCAGGACCAACGTAGGGAGAGGTTTCTAATTCATTACAACCGCCGGAAGTACAGTTTTGAAAAGATCCATAAACATACCTTAACGTAAAAGCTGGTAGTATTCTGGAGGTCGCGGGTTCAAATATCGGCCACACGCCCGTGTATTCTGACACGATCATTTTTTGTTTCAGTGTCTCCGGGCAAATGCTTTGAAAATTAGACGTATACTCCCACATGCCTTCCAACTCAGTACTCAATTAAGTATTATCATATCACTGGACCCTTCACATTCTGCGACCGTGCAAGGCATCAGGCAGTTAATCACCTGCGCCACACTAACAAGGCACGGGTTTGATCCCAGGCCAGTCAGTGTAGGATTTGTGCCGGACAAAGCGACATTGGGACAGTTTTCTCTCGGATTAATTCGGTTTCCCACCGTCAGTATCGTTCAATCAACGCTTCATATCCTTCTTCACCTATGTTATCCTCACCAGAAGGACAAACTGGCTACGCCTGGGAACCTTCCAAAAAAGCAACGCTCTTCCGAAAATTAGGTAGCGTTGGATAGGAAAGTCATTTCACTTACTAGGAATTATTTAACGTGTTAATCTGCCAATCACCATTTTTATGCAGTTTACGTACGTACTTTGGAAACTCTGATAGCTGTGTCAGAACTGTGGCCAGAGTAAGACTGGACGACCAAGGAATCTGGGTTCGACTTGAAACTGGGACAAATATTTTTCCATTCTCCATAGTGACCATACAACCTCCAATCCAATGGGTATTATAGGTCAAGTAACCGAGGGTAAAGCTGACCGTTCACCTACATCCAGCGCTAAGGTTTGAATGCGTGGAGCTATACCTCCATTTCCCGACATCTTCATGACATGGTCCTTAACTTAGTATAGGAGCACGTTACTTTACTACTAATCATGATAGCGTTGCTAAATAAACCGCAAGTAAATTAAGAGCTCAGGCCATCTTGAATTAGACATAAATTACTTCCGGAGAAATATCTGCCAGTAGGCCCCATGCATAATAGATCTCGGTAGCCAGTTCACAGGACAATTTGCGACTTAAAAGCTACAATTTCTGATAGCGCCGTTTATTCTCCCAAGAGCGCAAAACCACATCCACTATTTTAAGGCCACGTTTCTGAAGGTGTACTCAGACACAGACCACCCTGAAGTCACTAAGTTTCTTCTGAAAATCAACGAAAAAAGATTATATTACATCAATAGAATTCCGTGTTACCGTTAAGGTGGCCGGGCCCTGTAATTTGTCTACATCACCAAAAAATTAATTACGCCTTACTACGCACGATAGAAGTTAATTAAGTGAGTTTTACCCCCATAATTATGGTCCGGCTCAGAAAATCACCGTGACTGAACAGCAGAGCCACCTGCTGAGAAACCGCGACATCTTCATCTACGTCATGTTCAATACACAAACGAGTGCCTCGCACTTTGTAATTCAGGCCTTCATTCGATAATGCATGACCCACTTTGACTTTCAAAAGTAAATACGGAAGACCACACAGAAGAAAAGTTATTACGGACCGTATACGAAATTGCTTATTTACTTGTTATTTATTCATTCGTTTATTTATTTTAGGACGTACATCTGGCTGACACGCATGAGGGCATATGATGTGACACTCACTATTATCGTATGGGCCCATTCAAATGTCAACAGAAAGTGTCCCAGTTAAAAACATAGAGCATAAAATCTACTTAAAAGCAATTTTTTTGGACTGTAAGCTGATCTCGTATAGAATTTCCTAAAAAATATGTACCCAACCCGCACAATCTTAAAAGTTTTGAAACGGCGACAAATATAGCGGCATCGGGACGAAAAGCCCGTGCTATAATTATCCGGTACAGTAACTAGCAAGGATGAGGGGAGAGTGTGAAGGGTAGCAGATAAGCAAACATACACTGTCCGAAATACAAACTGCAGTATCCCAGTGTTAAAGCAACGTTATGCTACCTGCCTCGGTTCAGTATCTGCAGTAATACAGTAGACCTACGGGCGTTTATTGTCATAAGCATCAGACAGCGACACTGACGAAAGGCAACATTTGGTCCCGGCCAGTGTACCAAACTGGATTACACGGCACGCGTTAAACGGTGCTGCTGTGAGAAAAGGTACACTGCAATACCGATTCAAGCACAACTTCCACTGCCGGTCATTATAGGTGTACCCTATTATCTGCTGCTTTCGTAAATACAAATCTGACTGCTGATAGGGCCTATTCAACGGGACAGAAAAGTAGCGTTAGTCTTCTATAGGGCTACAGAAGGATACTTTAAAATGGTCGCGCACCGAAACATGTGCACACTGCCGATCAAGACATAGCTTTCTGTTTCTGCTCGTTGTTTATTTTATTACGCTGTATCAGTATGTAACAGGGCCGATGCCAGTGGCCAAACGGTTTTATTACGCTGTATCAGAATGTAACAGGGCCGATGCCAGTGGCCAAACGGTTTTATTACGCTGTATCAGAATGTAACAGGGCCGATGCCAGTGGCCAAACGGTTTTATTACGCTGTATCAGAATGTAACAGGGCCGATGCCAGTGGCCAAACGGTTTTATTACGCTGTATCAGAATGTAACAGGGCCTATGCCAGTAGCCAAACGGTTATATTACGCTGTATCAGAATGTAACAGGGCCTATGCCAGTAGCCAAACGGTTTTATTACGCTGTATCAGAATGTAACAGGGCCTATACCAGTAGCCAAACGGTTTTATTACGCTGTATCAGAATGTAAAAGGCCCAAGCCAGTGGCCAAACGGTTTTATTACGCTGTATCAGAATGTAACAGGGCCTATACCAGTAGCCAAACGGTTTTATTACGCTGTATCAGAATGTAAAAGGCCCAAGCCAGTGGCCAAACGGTTTTATTACGCTGTATCAGTATGTAACAGGGCCTATACCAGTAGCCAAACGGTTTTATTACGCTGTATCAGAATGTAACAGGGCCGATGCCAGTAGCCAAACGGTTTTATTACGCTGTATCAGTATGTAACAGGGCCGATGCCAGTGGCCACGCGGTCTAAGGCGTAGATTTGTGTAAATACATTCTGTTCCTCAGTCACCACGAAATATGGGTAGCTTGTTACCCTTGTTCTAACATATCACATTCCTTTACACCCATGAAACAGCGTTTGTGACCCAAATTTTACTCGACGGAAGGCAAATCAACCTGCCTCAAGCGAGCAAGCGTGTACGGGGATTTTCAACCCTGTCTGTATGAATAATTTGAAAACTTTGGGGAGGAGACAGCCATGCCTATCTTAAGAATTTAGTCAGGAAAGACCGAAGAAAACCACGAAAAATGTCAGCATGTATGTTATGACGAGAGCGACCTCTGAACGTAATGGTTGGCATTCAATCGCACTGTAAAGATCGCCGTCACTAGTCTAATCTCTGTTGGACCCTCGTTTCCACACGGCTGTTCAACACAACACGTTCCTAAAAAGGAAACATACCCAGAAGTTGATTTGTATTTAAAAGCAACGGTGTCACTAGCGAGTTGTTAATGATACATTCATTACTCTGGTAGCCTAGTGAATGCCTTAAACCTTTCGTCATGGGCTTCAGGGCACAAAAACACGACATATTGTGCAGCAGTCATAATAAGTAAAATTTCTTTGCGCTTTTTCTTATTTTTAGCTCAAACGGGCCAAGAATTGAATATAAAAACATGCGAAACAGGAAAAACAAGATGACAATCAATCATTCCTTGTTGTCCAGTGCTGCCTCCTACAATCGTGACATGATACTATTCGTACAGTCACTGCGTCCACGAACCGCAGCTGACGCATTTCACAGGGGTGTCCAAACAAGGTGATGAACACAAAATAATAATACTTAGGTTTTTGTTCATAACATTTTCAGGTAACGGTACGAAAAACTGTTCCAATTAGAAGATACAGATTTAGACGGAATGGAAATAGCGTATTACGACAGCACTGTATAGCCGAGATGGTTCAGTCTGGATAGTGACCAGGCCTGTAAGTTGACAATTGACAAATCAGGGTTCAATTCTCGTTGGCGGCAGAGAATTTTGCCTTCGCCAAAACGTTCAAAAAGTCGCCTCTTTCCCAGCACCAAGTGACCAGGGCGTGAAGTTGACCACTTATCTCCAGCCAGCACGAGGCTAAGAATCCATGGAGCTATATCTCCACTCATCATACTTTTTCAGCGCGGTTCTAAAGCACAGCTACAACTTTACCGTACCAATATTCAACACAATAACGCTCAACCGATAGCTTGTAGCTACACTCCTGAATCAGAAACAACGAACCAGAAGAAGAAAAACTGTACATAACAGAGAAGTCTGAAATCTCATTTTCACGCCAAATTTGTTGAAACGTACCGTCCACGTGGCGTGAGCAATGTTTGCGCCAGAATTCCTTGTGCATAACGCGATCAGATCTGACGAAAGAAAAACACGGAACGAGGGATACTGGCCAGAGGAAGTGAGTCAATAAATATCAGCCGATAAACTGATCCATCTGACCCTTAGACAAAAGTGATGGGGCTGCAACAGTTGCGGCAACGTAGGGCTCACAACACGGGTCAAAATTTTAATACTGGTATTTCGGTATTTTTAATTTATGAAACCGGAATACCAGTATTAATGCCGGTATTCCAAAAACAAACATTTTTCTCAGTAAATTTTGATGAAAATTAGATGCAATGACCTAAGGAAAAAACAAGTAATTACTTGAATCCATATTTTATATCAAACAAAATATTTTTAGGCTTTTATAATACAACAGTCTCTTACATTATTCATTAACCTTCAATACTTATTTTTTCTTTTCGTGTGCAACAAAGTGTCCAGTAAACTAGATCTGAGTTTCTTGGCGTTTTCAGGTTCCCGCTACATTTCTATTGTGTATAGCAATCTCTCAGTTCAGATTCAGTAATATTAATCCTTTAAAGACGAAGCGTATCTGTTTTATATAAGGACTCAGTGCGTACCGCGCTGTAAACACTCTCCACTTCGGCTATAAAAACCAATCTCTTAGTGTTTTATAAGGCAAAAGTCGCTGTTTGTTCTGAGATCCGTACAAAACACACAAACGCAATGTGGGCACCACGTAGAATTTTTTAATGTTAAACCTGGTGGTATGTAAAGTTACCGCTAGGCTTTAAAAGGTTAACGATGTATTGTTGTCGACTTTGCAACTTTTATGTGAATAAATCATAGACAATTATTTTTTTAATTACTGCCGAAAAACCGGTATTTTCGTACCAATACCAGTATTTGAATACCGGAAAAAATAATCCGGAATACCGATATTCGGGAAGCCGGGTTCACGGTATCGTAAGCCCCTGGGCAACGCACTGTTTGAGCTTCAAAACGCGTTACATTTACTTCTGTTCTTCTGTTTGTTAGTTTGTTTGTTATTCTCGTGAGGTAGTAAGACTACATCTCTGTGTAAGTGCCTCGGCTTACACAGGATCATTATTTAATGTGACAACTGTCGGTTGCTACTTCCGGTCAGATCGTTGATCGCATTAATCTAGCGCAATCAGCCGACCGTCGATGCAGATCACTGATGGAATCGTAACTGACGACCGAAAACCAAACCACTAGCAGAAACGTTTGCCTCACTGCCATTCTGCCCATCACATATAGCACCCAGGCTGCCGTCGGAGAAGTCCCGGCCCTACGCCATGAGCAGCCGGCGATTAAACCGCCTTAGCTACGGCACGGCCACTTGACGTCGGTATAAATATGCATTACTGTGGGAAGCATCACAGCAGAAATGAAAATGTGAAGTCAAATGCTTTCGCAAAGACACAGCCATCTTATAATGTTCGCAAAAATCCGGCGCAAACATGTGTCACGCGTATTGATGTACCTTGCGAAAATCGTTAAACGGATTTTCATGAAATTCGATACTGAGGAGTTTTACTAGAACTGCGAGACGTGATATTCTGAAGGCGGTGAAGACGAACATTGTAGCTCATTGGTATGTGACGCCGTAAGGCCTGGCAGAAATCTATCGACGTTTCGGAAATTCGTACTGCCTACATTTCCATGGTGTCGTCTACTCTTCAGCTGGAAAGTCGGTAGATTTGTTCCACCTCACCCGGAACCACACCGCACAAGACGGCAACTTCATTATCAAAATTTTTCGATTAATTCTTATTTTGGACAAAATCGGACAATAATGGACAGTTTACATGTGAACCTATAGGCATTTCTGCGCGCATGTCGACAGTAACTCGCTAAATATTTATCGGAGCAAAAAATTGTTGCAAATTAATATTGTACAGGACAACAAAACACCTAAAAATAAAAAACCAACAAAACGCACTGTCCATAGCCCCTAACTGGCTTTAATCAGTCTTCTACATGTTTCGGCCCCGCTGGGCCATTATCTACGAAGATGCAGAACCTATAGCAACAGTGAGGTACATGGGAAGGAAACACATAACTTTGTCGGGAAGCTTCATGGGAAGAGCTCGCGCGAGACAATAACATTAACATGCATCATGGAGAAACAAAATGTAAGGATGTGGGCTGCAGGCAAGGGGCTCCTGATGGAGACCGGTGGAAGGGCTCTTGTTAGACTTTGTGCTCCATAATATACGGGAAGGTCTTGGCCAGCTGATCTGCTGTTTAAACCTTTAAAGATGAAGCGTATCTGTTTTATATAAGGACTCAGTGCGTACCGCGCTGTAAACACTCTCCACTTCGGTTATAAAAACCAGTCTCTTAATGTTTTATAAGGCAAAATTTGCTGTTTGTTCTGAGATCCGTATGAAACACATAAACGCAATGTGAGCACCACGTAGAATTTTTTAAATTTAAACCTGTTGGTATGTAAAGTTACCGCTAGGCTTTAAAAGGTTAAATATCACTTATATGGAATGACATGTATTGACAATCAACTTGTATGCAAGTGCTAAAATCCAGTATCCATTATACACTACCAAGACAAACCAACATGTAAAAGTCATCCAATAACCAAGTCTCTTATACACATTGCAACATGTTTCGATGCTTTAAAGGATCATCTTCAGGGGCCATTATATTTAAAAAACACTTAAAATCACTCTTGAAAACACTTAAAACCACAGAGCACAGTTTTTAAAATTGTCCACTGAAAACATTATCATCAATGGACAATTTTGAAAATTGTGCTGTGTGGTTTTAAGTGTTTTTTAAATATAGTTCCCCCTGAAGATGATGTTTTAAAGCCTCGAAAAAGTTGGGATGTGTATGAAGGTTGAATATTGGATTTTAGCACTTGTATACGAGTTGGTTGTTAATACGTACATATCATTGTATGTAAGTATGTGTACGGACGGGACAATGTTAAAATCATTCAGATCGGTTTAAGGCTTCAAAGTATTACTGTCCTTAGCCGGCCGACGTAGCCTACAGTCATCACAAAGTACAGTCTAGTCTCCAGCAACAACCTCCCATGATAAGACCGCATTTATCTTTCTTTCTACATGACACACAGACCTATCAGGTCTCTTTTCGGGTTTTGACACTTCGATGTCTGTTCGATTGTGCTCTGCTGTTAAAAACTGAACCAGAGATGTAGCATTCAAACTAACTGAATAAAAGAAGAAGGAATTACACTGGACCCTCTGTCATCCCACAGATAACAGGACCTGTCAGTTTGATTGCAGAATGACCGTCTGTGGGAGGGACTGGTGGTCAGCCTGCAGAGGGGTGGACTGTCACGTTACTGCCAACATTTCTGTCAATCTGCTGTCAAATAAATCAGGCAGTGAATGGTGGGGACTGAAATTTGAGCAATATTTGACACTGGAAGACGAGCAAACTCGCCAGCAGAAGTTCCAAACCACAGCCTGCAACCCAATCACCGTCACAACAGTTTATGTGAGCAGCCGACACACAGCTGGCAGCATTACTTGATACAAGACATTCTCTTACGTGATCAGCTGGTTGGGTGAATAAATGACAAGTTTGTAAGATGCTGGATAGATAGGCAGGTAAATAGATAGATGGATACGTAAACAGACAAGAATACAGACAGACAGACGGATAGATAGATAGATAGATAGATAGACAGACGGAGGGATGGATGGATGGATAAGACAGAGATACATACAGAGATAGATAAAAATATAGACGGATGGATAGACAGATAGATTAGAAGACAGATAGATAGATAGATAGATAGATAGATAGATAGATAGAAGATAGATAGATAGATAGACGATATAGATAGAAGATAGATAGATAGATAGACGATATAGATAGAAGATAGATAGATAGATAGATAGAAGATAGACAGATAGATAGATAGATAGACAGATAGACAGATAGATAGACAGACAGACAGATAGATAGATAGATAGATAGATAGATAGATAGATACATACATACATACATACATACATACATACATACATACATACATACATACACATACACACACACATACATACATACATACATACATACATACATACATACATACATACATACATGCATACACACATACACACACACAGACATACATACATACATACATACATACATACATACATACATACATACACGCATACACACATACACACAGACATACATACATACATACATACATACATACATACATACATACATACATACATACATACATACATACATACATACATACATACATACATACATACATACATACATGCACACACACACACACATACACACACACACACACACATACATACATATACATAAATAGATACACAGAGCAGATGGACAGAACATAGCCACACTGGGTGTTCTGGATAGATAGACTTCCAACTTGCTGTTACAGTACTTCGTTAGGTAATACTGTGCCTGTTTACTGGAATAACTGGTTATCTGCTTACTTGCATAGCGAGTCGGTGCACGTACCTACCTACACACAATGTTCGGGCTTCTACGTACAAAGACCGCCGTCAGTGCTGTTCCACCTCGAAGAACAGTGTCAACATCTGGTGAATGCTGATGTTAATGACAGGGGAGACAGCGTGAGTGTCACAACCCTATTCAAGTCATAAAATTATCTGAAAAACCCTTATTTATACTACCAAATCACACTGAAGATTTGTGGTGTATTATACATACAAGACAAGCAATTTCCATGCGTCAAAACAGACTGGACAACATCAATCGTCACAAGTGAAGCTGTTGCTGCTGGTGTTGAAACAACGCTGCGGCCTGCAGACGCGTCCAAGTGTGGCAGGTAACAGCTACCGGGCCTGAATATGACAAGATAGTTATCTGTTAAGTAAGCCACAACGTGTAACTGCCACTTACACTGCAGCAGCACGCTAGATAATGCTAATTGTGGCACATCACTGCTACATCCTTTATGCGTTACTGCTGCACGACTCGGTACGGGGTCAAACGGGTGTACGAAATTCCTCGTTCCTCCAGATTACTGCCTCGCCATTCTAAATTTAAGGTTCGTCCGGCGGTAACTGTCAATATGACGGTGTTTGGAAGTATGGGGCCATGAGATTTGATAGACGGGTACCAACGTTTTGCAGGAACCTCTTGCCTCCATTCCATAGGCGGAAGAGACCCACCCTGAAGATGGAAGCGGCGGGTTCGCGCGAAAGTACACTGTTTCATATTTCGAAAGCTCATAATATTGATTCTTAAGTTATCTAACCCTTTAATGAGGCTTAGTTTTAAATTCCAACTGAAGTACCACCGACGACGATGGGAGGATTTAAATTTATAGTACCCCTAAGTCTACCTTAAATGCATTCATTACCGTACGATGCACCCGCACCAGCGGCATGTGAAGAATTAAAGGTCCGTACAGCGCACCGGCCCGATCCCAGTGGCCGCGCGGTCTAAGACATCAGTCTGCGGCCGCTCCCTTGCTGGGACTGCGGGTTCGAGTCCCGCCGGAGGCATGGATGTCTTTTGTGAGTGTTGTGTGTTGCCAGGTAGAGGTCTCCGCGTCGGGCTGATCACTCGTCCAGAGGAGTCCTACCGAGTGTGGTGTGTCTGAGTGTGATCGTGAAGCCTCGACAATGAGGGACCCTGGACCCACTAGGGGATGTCGTGCCATGGGGTAAAAAAAAAGTGTCCGGAGGGCGGCAACGAGGGGTTAACTGACATAAAATCGAATACTGGGGAATACTGGGATAAGTGAGGCAATAATGAATTTGAAAAGATGTGGGAGGAAGTGGTCATGGTTAAGTGAATGCACGGTCCCACCATTAGCATGGAACGACTGGGGAAAGCTTCAGCACATATTCGGTCAGCCAGCACCACGGTCGGAACATTCCGAATCTGATGACGTAACAAACTACACAGTAACTCCAGTCTCTCATGTTGGTCTGAGCACCCTGTTCCGCCGTTCTGAATCCCAATAGGGGTTGCTGTGTTACATCCCATTATTGCGTATTTCTAAAAGCTCCAAGGAAAGGAGTAGTGGGGAGAGATGAAGACCCCTCAGGCATGATTCCTTTCACCCTTTAAAACTAACACTTTAAACTTATCCATAATTCATCACCTGCTACACGCTGGTTCTTTTTAATATTCTTTACCACGAACGCTCTAGAAGTGGGAAGACAAAGCTGCCACTGTGCATAAGAATCATAACATGAATGCGTGAACTTAAGCTCCACGTTTTCTACGCCTACAACTAGCAAAAGGTAGAAGCAAAGGTGTCCCTGGGCTTAATTAAGTACTACGTCATGAAGACATGTGTGGGAGTAGAAGTACAGCTCAGCGCATACTCAACCCCGGCGCTAGATTGAGGTCAGTGGTCAGCCTCACGCCCTGGCCGCTTTACCAATAGGGAAACAGCCTTCTGTACCCACTGAATAGAAGGATGAGCGGGTCCGAAGAGCAGGTATGGACGTTTTGGAGACTATAAAGATCCTCTCCCCTTGCTGGGAGTAAAACACACGATGGCTCAGGCGGTTAGTCGCCGGCCTCCCACCGCGGAGGCCCGGGTTCGATCCCGGGTCAGTCCATGTGGGATTTGTGGTGGCACTGGGACAGGTTTTTCCCCGAGTTCTTCGGTTTTCCCCTGTCAGTATCATTCCACTGGTGCTCCATTACCAGGAGAAGGACAAGAAAATAACAACCATCCTCACCTTCATCACAGGGTTGCACAAGAAGCCTCAAGGCTGCGTGCATCCGTAGCGTCTGCTGCGGGGCCCTTCATAAAAAAACACAAAATCTTTTGGTTGTTCAGCCCACTGTCTACTACACCGACTGAGCTAGGATTAGATGAAGCTAAATGGCTAACATTACGCTCCGGTTGTCTTAACCACGTGCCAAAGGGGGCCCAATAGCCTTTGGGTAAGAGATTAACTCATTTTACACAATTACGCACAGCAACATTTGTCCCCCAGGTTTGTGAAGCACATTCAAATAGGCGAATCTGCGTTTCTGAATTTACTTTTTAACCTTTATAGCACAATAGTACATCTTCACCACGTGCTCCAAAAACCGTGCCTCTTGCCCCCACATTGTATTTATATTGTCCCATATTATTCTCAGCATAAACAGCGATTATTTCCCTAAACAGCATTAACTGGTTGATCTTAGTAAAGGACACACAGTCTGTATTGTCGGGGTCTGAAGAATTAAAGACGTTTTGAAGAATGGGAACAATAAACCTGAGGCTGGAGGCAGGGAATAGTGTCGAAGGTTTTCTCGCGATGATCCTCCGTCCCTTCAGGGCAATTCCGGGATAATTTCTTAAAAAATAGGTCAAAATCGGTTCAGTCGACACAATTCGAACTCAAAAATATCGTGCCATTCTATGCTACAGGGTCATTCCTTTATCGCCACACCGATCAAAGCAGATTTATCGTATAGGTAGCTTAGATCTACCGGAGGGGGGGGGGGAACTGTGGTTCTCAAGACAACGCTAAAAGAAACGCACTGTATATAACCTACGCAGTTCTACAACCGTAAAGTTGTGGCAGTTCACATAATTTAAGTCTCATATTGATCACCATTCTGGACTTGACTGTCAGCAACCGACAGCAACAGGTGGCTAAGTGCAACGTGAGAAATCTGAACTTGCATCCGCCAACAGGTCAGGTGCGACCTTAGTTATTTGACCTCTAAGTGTGACCCATCAATAGAGCTACGTGAGGCTGTGGCATTCACACGTGGAAACGACAAGCATGTACCAGCATGACCTCATTTCTAAAACAATCCATTACGTTTTCCTGCAAAGTGGAATGCACGTGACAATAATTACGTAGATTACATGAGAAGCATAACAAAATACGCGTAACGGTCGATTCACATTCTACGGCCCGGCCCGGCACAACACGACACGACACGACACGACGCAACACGATACGACACGAAAAAATATTCTTTTATGGTTTTCGCATGCTGGAGTTCACACCAGTCCGTCACCGACAGCTAACGACGAAGACAGTGTCGCTGAGACTGAGAGAAGAGAATATTTTGCCTGTCTGTTAACTGACGGTAGATGTGAATGCACGCTGGTTTTTGTCATGTCGTGTCGTGTCGTGCCGTATAATGTGAATCGACCCTAATATTGTAAGAGGGGTTAAAAAATGCCGGACGCCAGGTCGCCCGGACGACTACATTCTGTACGGTGACGCCAACAAACAGCAAGCAATCTGGTCACCACGACACCTTCATATTATGCGTTCAAGCAAACCTCAAGGAAATACCAGTGTGCCACTGAGGTCTTTACCCCATGTGACTGCACACACACGCGGGCCACTTGCTGGCTGTCACAGCTTCCATGACCTCTGACCCACGAGGCCCATAACTCAGCCCGGTGTAACACCTGCGCCTCCTTCCACTCCACAGACTTCGTTTTTATTTTTATTAATCCACAGGTCGTGGGAGGTCTCACGTAGAGTGTACAGATTAGACACAACTCTCCAGTCCGGTTTAGATTCCAACACTTGGAAAGTAAACTGGCATATAGCCGGGAGTTTTTTCTGTTATTCCAGTTTCTAAAGGAATCAACACATCCAGAAACTGCAACGTCGTATGGAATCAGTACACTGTTAACCCTTTAAAGACGAAGCGTATCTGTTTTATATAAGGACTCAGTGCGTACCGCGCTGTAAACACTCTCCACTTCGGTTATAAAAACTAATCTCTTAATGTTTTATAAGGCAGAAGTTGCTGTTTGTTCTGAGATCCGTACAAAACACATAAACACAATGTGGGCACCACGTGGAGTTTTTTAATGTTAAACCTGGTGGTATGTAAAGTTACCGCTAGGCTTTAAAAGGTTAAATTACGTGCAGACTACTTCCAATCAGTTGGCAATATGACAGCTCTTCAGCTATGAGTGCCCTCACCACAACATTCGGAAAGCTCCTGTATTTTTTCAACTCCCCCATTAGCAGGTCCTTTCGCTCCACGCTCTGCAGGAATTTAAATGCTCCCTGCATTTTTTGAACTTCCTCCGGTACTAGATGCTTAGCTCTTTTCCCTCAACATTGACTATCTGAGAAACTGTTAGCTTACAAAGAGGAAGTCTACTGAATTCAGTTAGTTCCTCGGTCCCTCCAGGCACATGCTGTACCTGGACCATAACCCTTCGCATCTCGTACACTGAAGTGTAACGTACAATACAGAATATACAGCCTGGATAGAACAGGTAGCAGATACAAGAATCAGGCGATTTTGTCTTCAATAGCAGATTCTTTGTTTAAAGTGATGCTGTAAACTATCCCTCCCACCCCACTAAATCTCCGTCAAAGGGGCGTTACCATAAGAAAACATACAGTCATTATTAATCTTATTGTCTGCCCAGAGGGCAAAAAAAGGTGAACTGTCCCTGTCCATGACATGAAGGTATATGGAGGGAGCAGTGGTATAGCTCCGCTCATCTCTAACCTGTGCACTAGATGCAGTTGAGTGGTCAAATTCACGCCTCTGCCGATTTACCACCGGCAAAGACCCACGGTAGCCACTAAGCGGGGAAGTTAGATGGGCCGCATAGCGGGTCTAGGCTTACTGGAGCGGAGAAATATCTCTTGCTCATGTCCGGACTCGAACCCTGGACCGTTCAGCCCGTAGCCTAATCACTAGTCTGACTACGTTATCCCCGCTCCTTCTTTAAGATCCGTTTTAATATTATATTCCAACCTACGCTTAGGTTTTCAAATTGGTAATTTTTTCTGCAGGTTTTCTGACCAAACCTCTGCATGCATTTCTAATCCCTTGTGCGTGTTAGCGCCCCGTTCAGGACAGGGATACTGTCTCACTGTCCGTACTATTTTAAATGACTTCTGTTTATAAAGGAGGATACGTACGCCATTAAACAAATATAATTAATTCAGAACATGAGGCAGCAGCGCTGGAATGAATGTTGTCACGTTGTCGGCTGAACACAGCAGACAACAACCGTGACTCCTAGTGAACGGACCACCAACGTAGCGGCGATTCCGCGCGCCCTAGTGTCAACTCTTATCCGCAATACGTAGTGTAGAACGGCTTGTTGCAGGTTTGTCCAAAGTTACGGATAATAACAGCCCGTACAAACCGCTAAATAGCTGAATAACCGGCAGACGAATTGTCTGAGTTTTTAATATCAACCAACAAATGCATTCAAACTGTCACAGATTCACAATAATAGGATACAGTGGAACCCGGTTATAACGACATCGGTTTATAAGACACCTCGTCTATAGCGTCAAATATTCTGTGGTACCGATTAGTTCCTCACTTTTAACAATAACATTATAGTCTTCGGTTACAACAACACTCGTTTATAACGACACAAAATATTCAGTCCTTTTCACGACGTTATAACCGAGTTCAACTCTATATTCAAAAAACACAGTACACTCCTACATGGTTCGGACCTTACTATGAGAAATACGTCTCAAAACCATAAAAAAAATCAGATAAAATTATAGTTTTGTATATTTTAAAGACCGACTAAGTAAATTCACGAAGTGTCAAGAAAACCCTCAATAGTTTCGTTTAACCTTTTAAAGACTAGCAGTAACTTGACTACCACCAGGTTTAACAGTAAAAAATTCTACGTGGTGCCCACATTGCGTTTATGTGTTTTGTACGGATCTCAGAACAAACAGCAACTTTTGCCTTATAAAACATTAAGAGACTGGTTTCTGTAACCGAAGTGGACAGTGTTTACAGCGCGGTACGCACTGAGTCCTTATATAAAACAGATACGCTTCGTCTTTAAAGGGTTAAGTTTACTAATTGAGCCAATACAATACATGTGGTGCTGCGCCTGCTAACACCAGGGAAAAACCGCAATAAGGACATCCAGTCCACGGACTTAGATTTGAACTCAGCAACTAACGAAAACGTAGCACGTGTGTTAACCATTACAGCGTGACCTGTGCTGACATCTGATACCATTCTGACTGCAGTATTAAACAGTGGAATCTGTGTCACTTTAATATTTGTAAAGATTCGGGTTGGGTTTAATACATTATTATTCTCACATACTAAGAGATTACTGTCTGATATTTAGAGTGCGCCAAATTAGCGCGTAATTTAATATGAAAAGGGTCAGAGTACGTCTCAGTGGTGCCATCTGTACTAAAACACCTAAAGTTAATATTAACAGCAGAACAACGCTCTTTGTTGGCGCGCACGCAAGAACTTGGGCGTATTCCAAATGCTACGCGCATGGCCCTGCAACATGCATTAGGTAGTAATGGGGATCATTATACTTTGAGATGTACCCAAGATTACGGTCTCAAATTAATCACAGATTAACAACCCAGTAGCGGGAGGCTTTTCTGCTGCTGCTTCACTGAGTAACTTAAACGAGTTGGTCGGTGCATATGACGTACCAAATAAGAAAGGTAATTGGAATGTGTCTAGTTCCTTTTATAAGTTTTCAAGGAAGAAAAAAAAATGGTAGTAGGGTTTGAAGCTTCATTACTTTTAGCTTGTATGAATCATGGTCCAGCTACCATTATCCCAGCAGTGTTTAATTTCAGCTTAATTATGGATTTAGTTTTAAGACGAGTTTAATTTATGTGCTACATATTTAGCCTTGTTGTGTAGGTCTACACAGCAAGGCTAAGAAAGCGTATAACTTCCGCCAGTGAAATATTATATGCTTTCAGATGCATCATGTATTATTTTGCATACAGCATTCGTCTCCACGTTTATTTATTTCAGATATAAATGTACCGTTACAAATGCAATCACAACCCAACAAACCACTAATCCAGACGTCCGTCACGAACGAAAAGTGAAGATCAACGGGCAGAAAATTCTTTGAATTTTTTCGTTAATGTTAACTCCTTTTCCCTGTTTTGATACATCCGCAGGTCATCCACATTATCTCATAAACGGCATGACTTTTGGAAAAAAAAAGTTATTGAATATAAAGTGTGTGTTTTGATTTTCTCTGCACCTCTGTTTTAACCGTTTATAATTCTGAATAATTCAGCGAGATGTTACCGTAAATGTACATAGGTCTTCATGTAAAATACTTATTATTCTCTTAGATTTTATTAGAACTTGAATTTTCTCGACAGACTTTCGAAAAATACTCAAATATCAAATTTCATAAAAATCCCCCCAGTGGGAGCCGAGTTGTTCCATGCGGACGGACAGACAGCGAAGACAGGCGTGACCAAGATAATAGTCCCTTTTCGAAATTTTATAAACGCGTCTAAAAATTTAATATAATTTAATATTACATTAATTATTATACTTATTTTAAAGAAACAAAACTTTCTCTCCCTCTTCCACAAACTAAAAACAAGCTGCTGTCATTAGTCTTAATCATAGCTTATCTACCACTCTGCCAGCGAAAGAAAACTTGACCACTTACGAGCGGTGACGCTAGACGTAAAAGCCTCCACAAGACATATAATAAAGCCCCACAATGGCCTCCTATCGTGATCGCCAGAGCGCTGTGGAAGTCTCCCTTCATGCAGTACCCAGAACAGGCGAACCGTTCGAAGTCATCTACGAAGCAGATCGCATCTCTGCTGGCTGCTTCAGTTTATCAAGATTATAGCCTTTTGTTTTCGTTTACAGCATTAACAGTTGCCGTGTGTACATAGGAATTATGGCAGCGCTGGCACAGCTACAGTAAAACGATCGTAATAGGACTGAAGGCAGTTGCTGCCAAAGAAAAAGCATGTCCAGCGTAAAGACGGGTAAGGATAAGTAGCTAATGTCTGACAGCAGAGACCGAAGATTCAATATCGCTGACAGCGTGGTCAGCATAATGGCACCATCCTGCAGTATGCTGAAGTACAAACGCCGATATAGCGCCACTATATGTTTCCCGCAATTCGAGACGCCACATCAAGGGTGGCGGTACTCGCATATCGCAATACTGTATAACTGGGATTTTCACGGGCTCTAAGTCAGGGTGGCGCTGCAGGGGGATCTGACTGTATGCTCTTACAGGCACCAGAGGAATTAACACACAGAAAAAAAACCCAGAGGTGACAGAAAAAAAACTTACTGTGATATAAAACGTACCGCTAAAATCTCGCAGTAGCTGTTTATAAGCACCAATTACAAGAGGAACAAATAATGCCAAAAACTCACCGCAGCAGCATACCAAGCACCAACCTTCAGACGGATCTTCAGCCCGTGGACCCACCCGCAGAATTCCTGCGAACCACAGCCTGAAAACAAACGTCGTAAATACAGGGGTACTACTGCTGCCACTGCGTTCATACTTCTACAAAGTGTGGTACCTACAGAGTATGACAAACCAACCACGTGCACACTTTATTATGCACTAAAATGTTCGAATTACACTCCTACATGTTTCGAACCGTCATTCGGTTCATCTTCAGGGAAAGTCACAATTTCACAAATCACACGCACATGCAAGAGTACGATCACAAGATTTGGTTACAGTTTGTAATACACCAGTTAAGCTGATAAAATGTCGAGTGTAATTCGAACATTTTAGTGCATAATAAAGTGCGCATGTAGTTGGTTTGTGATATTCTATACTTAAGACAATGCACGCTTTGAGTAATACAAAGCATGGTACCTACATCCACTGAACACGCATTCAGGCTACACACCTGCGGTCATTTATTATCCATTAGCCTACCTCAACAGGTTTGTAACTGACCCATTCATTATCGACATTATCCATTCGTTTGTTTCAGTGATATTACTGGGTCGTGGCTGTGTGTTCGTTGATTTACGTGTCGCTGTTTAGATCCTGTCATCTGCTCAGTCATTTGTTCGCAAGTTCATACATTGTAATCATTCACTCCTTAATCAACGGCAGACAATTAATTGATCAAACAACGATAGACATACACTCAGTGATTCAGTTACTAGTAGCATATTGATTTATTCTTTGTTTACTATTTATTTATTTATGAATTCATTTATAAAAACATTTATTTAAGACTTCTTTCGTTTCTTCCATGACTGATATATGCACTTGTTTCCTGTTCACTGTTGAGTTAATTACAGAATCAATTTATGTACATCATTGATATTGTTTGTTAGTTAATTTATTTATTAACATGTAGGGATATTAGGCTTTTATTATTCTGTTTCTTTCGTGGGCATGAATTCGTACACCGTATCAACAGACACACGGAAGAGCAAACATAAACTTCATCCATTCAATATCGATTATTTATTTGTGTAATTAGTTCTCCAATCACATCATTCAATCAAAAAGTTATTATATCTATACAATCATACTTTATTTAGGTCATTTATTCAATCACTGTGGTAATAACGGGGTAACCTGACACTGCAGGGACGGACCGACAAGGCAAGTTGTGAACAGCGCGTGAAGGGCATAACGGCGCCTAGCAGCGGCACACACAAGGTGCCATTCAATTAGGCTCGCAACTAGGGAAAGCACAAAGTCACAATACAACTGTGGCACAACCGATTTCTAGTCAGTATGCATGAGTCCGCCATCATGTGGGACAGTAGAACTACAAAATTCTCTGTGCAGGCGTCCATTTCGAGTTCGATATGGATCCGGAAACCAACTGTCGCTGTTACGTAAAACAGTTACATCACAGTAGGCAGCCATCTGCGCATGTTGCCATGCTGATGGTGGTGGTGGCTGGTTACACAGTAGGTGACTCAACGTGTTGGTAACAGGTAGTTGCGTAATATAAAATAAAAAACAGGCATAGTTTACCAAATGCTTTCTTACCAAACAAGCCTAATATCAGCTTTCCCTCTAATTTTTTTTACAGCTGCGCGGACCTGCTACGGTTCTGAGCAGAAAATTTTTACACGACCTGACGACTGCGCGGCACTTTAAAAGTTTTTTTGTAATATGCATAATACGAATATTTACAATGAAAATTGAAAAATTCCAGCTGCGCGGCAACAATTCAGTGTGCACGGGAACATTTCAGTTACTGAGCGGCCGCGTACCCGCGCACCTTAGAGGGAACATTACCTACTAGCAATGTCTGCCTATTATTTAAAGAATGAGACCATGTTTCGTAAACGTACAAAACAACAAGGTAGAAGGTTGCGGGTTCGATTCCCGACGGTGTCATTGGAATTTTTCATTGATATAATCCTTCCGGTCGCAGTATGGGCCTGGGGTCGACTCCGCCTCTAACAGAAATGAGTACCAGGAATATTTCTCGGGGGGTAAAGGCAGCCGATGCGTGGGTCTGACAACCTTACCACCTTCATGTGCCGATTGTCTAAAAATCTGGGAGCCTCAACCTCCTGGAACCCTAAGGGCCTGTCCAGGCCTGTAATGGGATTGCTTTACCTTTACTTGTACAAAACAACCGGGTACGGACCGTGTTGTGTAGGATATCCTATCTTAATCTTCGGTGTTGTTAAAATAAATAAAATGGACTTTAATAAAGCGCTGAAACCGACTCGCTGGCAACAGTCTCGACAATGGAACACAAGGCGACATAGGCGGTTGTTGTTCTGGGCCAACTAATTAATGATAAACACGTCGGCGTACCTTGCAGTCGGAGATGACCTGACCTTCTGGTTTTTATTATTTATTCCAAGGGAAACTTTCCAGAGCTGCTGTCTCTGTCGTGTGATCTCTGATCCCAAGCCAATGATGTTCTCCACCCATCCCACCACAATTTCAGGACTGTCCAAAAGGCTACACCCTATGCCACTAGTCTTAGACACAGAATTATGTGAAAACTATCCCTAGCGCAGACCAGTACACTGCAGTTTCTGGTACGCGAAAATCTGTCTGAAACGGGGTAGAAGGCGGACTCAGTAATCGCGAAAATACGAGTCTAACTTACTGCTAAAGGTAAAGCGATCCCATTACAAGCCTAGACAGGCCCTTAGGGTTCCAGGAGGTTGAGGCTCCCAGATTTTTCGACAGTCGGCACATGAAGGTGATAAGGTTGTCAGCCCTACGCACCGGCCGCCTTTACCCCCAGGAAATATACCTAGTACTCATTTCTGTTAGAGGCTGAGTCGACCCCAGGGCCATAGCGCGGCCGAAAGGATTACGACAATGAAAAATTCCAGTGACACCATTGGGAATCGCACCCGCAACCTTCCAGTTTGTAATGCAGTGCCTCAACCAACTGCGCCACAGCGTGCCCCAACTTACTGCTAAAGCTAAGATAACATTACCTCTAATAAACAACAAATCTGTAACACTACAACGGCAGTTAAAAACAAGTAATTGTCCTTTAATAGGGCCTTATTCGCGTTAGGCCTGGATTCTTCTGGCTCGGAACAAAGGCCAATGGTCGACTCTTGACTATACGATGATGAACTTTCGCGTCCCACAAGAGGCAAATAATTTCTTGCTACTAGCTGAGAGACTATTAACTTCTCTAGGAGGACACTGTCCTCTGAACATAGTTCAGTTAAAGTTGGGTCAGGAAAAGAATGATCATAGATTCCCCCCACCAATCTGCCTAGCACCTATTACCCGTGCGTATCTCCTCCCATACCCACTAGTTTTAATTTTTGCTGTCGCTATTGTGCCGTCTACTGATGCTGTGATCTCGCTTTCTTATTGAAGTTGAGATACACAATGACGGTAAAGATGGTGGGACAGTCGACGTACTTGGAACACCCATCATCCATGTTTATTCTTTCTCTGACCCAAGTTTATCCGTTACGCAATTTTCTCCGTCTCTTATTACTTCCTCTCCATTTGGTCCAAATATCCTCCTCAGACGTGCGTTTCAAATTACATGTTGGTTTCAACAACAGTCTGCGTGTCAGCTGCCAAGTCTTAAAATGATGATAGCGGCACAGGCGTGACACCCCTACAGCGGCCAGTAGCAGGTGAATTATTTCTCACGGTTCCTTCCACCCCGCGTTTTTTGTGCTGAACCATCCCAATTCCCATATAGTCTTCACTAGGTGCTGCCAGCGTTGCCATGTAGTGGATCATCCTCTCTCAACTATTCACCCTTTAAAGCACAGTGAACACCGAGTTCTGCCACCTGCGTTAGAACCTATAATTATGCATTGTTTCACACAGTGTATTTATGTTTCGAATGACAACCATAATAAGTAGTCATTGTTCCGTAAACAGTGTCCAGTGGGTCTTCTTCATTGAGACATGGGACGTCTGGAGCAAGACACGGACTGATGATCTAAATATAATTCAAATTAATTTTAAGGGTCAAAAAATTAAATTTGTTCACGTGTAGTTCCTGATTCTCACTTGAAAATACGAAGTATAAGGCTACAGTTTTCCCTGCGCTTAATTAATCGAGGACCATGACATGAAGAGGTATGGCGGAGTGGAGGTACAGTTCCACGCATTTTAACATCGGCGCTATACGCTGGAGAGTGATCAGTTCCAATCCCGTGGTACCCACTGGACAGATGTCTGAGTGTACCGGAGATCCGGTCTCCACGCTGAGGAGAAGAAAAAAATATGTCCCAGTCGGCAATCGACATCCCATTTCCCAGTTGACAAGACTATCACTAGATTGCATTAGCTGTCCCCGTCGTTCCCAAAGTGTGTTCCGCGGATGCCAACGGATCCGCGACCAGTTCCCAGGGGTTCCACGGACGTATTTCTGTAATGGCTGCTTTAAGGTTTGATGTTTTGTTGAAAATAATCGCGGAACTTCTTTTATTGGCGGTATGTTTGCTTCGTATGACCGTTATAACAACTAATTAAGAAACCCCCTGTACCCCACGAAGCGAGGGAAAATCAATAATTAAGGTAAAATCATGCAATGCATCGTTACGTGTGCTACTGTTATGTATTAGCACCTATCTGAAATCACTTCTGATATACCAATTTTTAATTTTGGATACCTATTGTCCGGACACTCTGCATTTATGTGAGCTAGGATGTGAGGATCCGTGGTTATTTTTCAAAAAATAAAGGGGTCCGCGAGCAAAAAAAGTTTAGGAAACAATGCTTTAACGCTTTGTATGTGATAGGCTCACTGGCAACATACGTTGTACACACTCGAAGCCGAACGACGCTATTCTAAGCAAATGTCAGCTGAACAGCGGCGATTTATGTTTCTTCCCTTTATACACAGAGTCTGCAGTTAGGCCCTCCTGCTACACGGTACTATCGTAGCAGCGCTATGGTGGCAATACGACCCAGGGACTAGGTAAGCAGCAGCAGTGGCGGCTGCTGTTGCCCGTTCGTGGTGAAAGCAGCAGGGCTACTCAACATAGACACTTAGGCCACGACATAAAATTAATAATTTCGATTAGTGAGACTGTCCAGGGGAATGCTCTACTGTGAACTGAACGCACGGATTCTGCACACTACGTTCTACTGCAACTAAAACCTGCCCGGTATAACGGTTGGCCTATCTCATCTGCGCAAGGCCCCTTCTACATTGAAGATGAAGACAGCGCTTCCCTCCGAAACGATAGGCTCTATCAAACTACACGGCGTCACACCCCAGAAAACTGTACTCTTAATAATTATGTTTCGAATATCGAAATTCTGAAATATTTTCAAATAATTTATTACAACTACACAGTGGCATTTGGTTGAGCCACTGCACTACAAACCGGAAGGTCGCGGGTTCGATTTCCCATGGTGTCATTGGAATTTTTCATTGACATAATCCTTTCGTTCGCACTATGGCCCTGAGGTCGACTCAGCCTCTAACAGAAATGAGTAGCAGGGGTATTTCCTGGGGGCAAAGTCGGCCGGTGCTTAAGGCTGACCTTACCACATTCATATGCCGATTGTATAGAAATCTGGGCGCCTCAACCTCCTGGAACCCTCAGGACCTGTTCAGGCCTGTAACGGGATTTCTTTACCTTTTTACACAGTGGCATCCTCCCACATTCAGGTTTATGTAAGTACGTCAACAGGACTGCCAGTGCCATCTCGTAGAATGATTAGTGAATAATGAATTTGAAATGAAAAACACAGCTGAGCCGGAGAAGTCCATTAAGGAGGCGAAGATCCGCATTGGACTGAAGTACCATCGAAGAAGAAGAAGAAGAAGAAGAAGAAGAAGAAGAAGAAGAAGAAGAAGAAGAAGAAGAAGAAGAAGAAGAAGAAGAAGAAGAAGAAGAAGAAGAAGAAGAAGAAGAATTTCAAAGAACGTGGAAAGAAGCCACCATTGTCTCGTTTGAGGTAGGCCTTAGAATATCGAAAACTGCATGCAGGGCCTGAGGAAAACTATTAAAATTAAGACATCCTGTCTCTGGGCCGACACATGAATATGATACAGCAGTGCCATACATTCAAGCGAGCTGGTCGGTAGGGCTGCACGATTAGTATAATGATTGCATCATCTGCAGACGGATGCAGAGCCACCTCTCGGAACGTCACGTCAAGTGACAGTTGTGCTGAATTAACCGCCACGCCATAAAGACGAACGAGCAAGCGGATGTGTAACCCCACACACCCTTAGCACTGGGAGAGGTCAGCTTCACGCACCGGTCGTGCTAATTCCTCTACCCAGTGGATAGGAAGTTAAGTTGAGCCCAGAGTTTGTCTGAACGGTGTGGAACAGAACCAAATCTCTGTATACTTGCCGGGATTCGAATCCTCAATTATCCAGTCATCCAAAATGACCTCGCTAAAATGATGCATCAGCGACACATTCAGTTACTTTTACACGCAAGGCGAAACTTTGAAAATAAGTTTATGACATTCAGTACCACTTGCTGGAAAGTAGTTACAGAGCCTGGAAACCAAAGGCGGAGTTTTCCCACACTCTGCCGCTGCACGCTCCTAGCATACTCACTGCTGGCACGTGCAGGCTCGAGCCACTGGCAGCAGGTGGCTGCTCGGAGGGGGAACTGGAACTACAGGCGGAGCTATGCCGGTGTCCGTGCAACAGTGTTTCACGTCACACTGTATTCGGACAAAAACAATGAACAGCTTTTCACGGCACTGACAATGACTAAATGCGCGGTTATATCTGTACCTACCAGGTCACCAAACTGTCAGCATTAATGGTGGAACACTCCGCGCCTCAACACTAGCTCCACAATCCGGGTGAATTTACAGCAAGAAAGATAGTAATGTCTGCCATTTCACGCAAGGGCGGGCGGTCCCAAAAATCACTCTGGAATTGCGATGAAAAGGGAACTCGCAAAGTTATGACGTGAGCCTACCTCCAACCGTCGCGCCAGTTTTATCGCTTGAATATGGCTCCGCCTTTCGAACGGTATGTAGCGCTATAGTCCAAAAGTTATTTAACAGCGCTCAATAAAATATCGTATCAATACTTATTCAAAGTCGGCATAAAGCAGGACTCAAGAAATTCTCTTGTCTGATCGTCTGTGGATGTTGATATAAAACTCCACGCATTCACTTACATAAATATAATGGGACCACAGTATTCCTAGTTTATTTAACAACGTTGAACCAGGCACACATGTTTACATACCGTTAAATGGGGTAAAAACATGATTGAGTGACAAAAAATTACCAGTTTGGAGGGCACTATCCCGACATTTGCTTGCGGCATGCAAAAAACAATAAGAATCAATTTCAGGCTCAGCCGCAATGTCAATGAGATCTGCACTCTTCTGGGATATTACGCAGCCTCGGGAAGTAATTGTTTATCAACATTTCGGGACAACCTATCGGTCCCATCTTAAAGGGACTCTTCAACCTTGAAGATGGGACCGATACGTTGTCGCGAAACGTGGGTGGGCAATTACCACACGACGCCGCGTAATATCCCAGAAGCGTGCAGATCTCAGTAACAAGAATTAGATCGGAACAGCCGGCAACACGGTTGAGATTCGAGCCGTGACCACGTGACCCCCCTAAACACGACTCCGCAGCTCGCACGATCCCCCAAACTTACAGTTTAAATGATCAGTTTTGGAACCCGTATCCCGACTGCGGTAGGTCAGTACAGAAGTTCGTTTTATAAAAGAATGTCAAAGTAAATTAGTCCCTTGTCCCTGCCACGGGATGTTGTGATGCCATTTCTTCCCCTGCGAGAGGTCGTGTTCCGCCGCCGGTACGAGCCAATGGGCTGGCAGCGGTCGCACGCAGACACACTCGCTACCTGCCTTGTGGGAACCAAGGTGAACCCGGACTCTATCGCAATGCGCCAGGCGTGGGAGGGATTCAAGCGCTGCGTGGAACAGTGGCACACAGCACGCAATCTCGCGTTACACCTACAGCAGCGTTTTTAACCGGTGGGCTGTGTCCCGCTGGACGGTTTTGAGGGTCGTGCAGGTTTGAAGTAAAGTCTCTGAAGTGAGAACGTCCGTTCATGACTAAACTAACACTACAGTGTGCACAAGTGGGAAAACGGTAGTCTCTGCCCTGTAGAATTTGTTCACAAGCGATATTTACCTATGACTAAGGAATGAATACACAAAAAATTGCCCGCTAACACGTTCATAAACAAATGTGCCCAATAAAAGTTAAGTAAAGTAATCCCATTACAGGCCTGGAGAGGCCCTGAGAGTTCCAGGAGGTTGAGGTTCCCAGATTTCTAGAAAATCGGCATATGAAGGTGGTAAGGTTGTCAGCCCTACGCACCGGCTCCCTTTGCCCTCCAGGAAATATTTCTGGTACTCGTTTATTACAGGCTGAGTCGACACCAGGACCATAGTGCGGCCGGTAGGATTATCAATGAAAAATTCCAATGACACCATCGGGAATCGAACCCGCGACCTTCCGGCTTGTAGCACAGTATCTCAACGAACTGCACCGCCGTTTACCCCTACCCGTTCCGACATGTGTATCTCAAGGTCCTCAGAAATGATCCACACACCATAGCACACCACACCACGCCACACCACACTCTTCTGACCGTACCTGGCAACGAGTGTTGCCACAATGATGACGAATCAAAAGCTATTTTGATGAAGCCGATGGCCAGAGAGATAAGTCTGATCCTGTGCACAGGGCCATACAAAGCGAACAGCCAAGAGCTGACACACCTCTAATGGTCTCACAGATAGACAAGTGATAATTTTGACTTTCTATGGTCATTATCCTGAAAATCTCAAATATGCTTGGACCTTTGTCATACCATGTCAGCCATAAATAACTCTAAAGCTGACACTGGCATTCAGCTTCGTTGTGAAGATGGATTTACAACAATCATACTTGTCACTGTGTTTAAGGAATAACATAAACTGAGGATAAATGGCAATTTAAGGGGGCGTGACAGATGGTTGAAGAAACTGCATCACAAAAAGCCTCACAATGTGTACCGGTCACTAAATATTATTATTAGATTGCGAGCAGCGTGTGCAAACATGAAGCAATCAGAAATATACTCAACATTTTGGTTGGAAGATGTGGAAACAAAAGCACATACTGAAAGACAGGAAAATAAGAAACTGAATCAACTGACATGGAAACCTGTATACCAAATCGAGTTCAATGGCAGCTTGAATCGACTGTTCTAACTAAACAGCTAATTCAATCTTCCAATTACTTCCAGCATAAGAGAACTCAGTATAATCACGCCGGCTCCCCAGCTGTGTTCCACGGATACCTGCGTGTTAACAGCGCACCGGTTCCCAAACTGTGCTCCACGGATACCTACATGTTAACAGCGCACCGGTTCCCAAACTGTGCTCCACGGATGCCTACTCTGATGACGAATTTTAAGGCAACACAATCCTTAATAAATGTTATTACATTTTTAAGAGAAAATGTTGCTTTTATTATGCGAGACACTGCAGTATCACTGCCGATAGTAGCATGTGTTCATAAAACCCCTTCCAGAGAAAAGATTCAAAAAGCGAAAGAAATTGTATAACTTACGTTTCGCAAACCAAGCAAATCACAATACACTTAATTTAAAACATACAAATTCCGTTCCATTATGCTACGCTTCAGTGTATTCCAATAGAATTTCATTTGATTGTAAGTTAGCAAACACGTGTTGCACCACACCCAAATTTTAATATAGGCCAATAAGTTTCACTGGTCTGCGGAAACGCCAGCTTTTAACAAAGCCAAAAGGATTCCGTAGAAAAAAATGGGAAGCATTGGTCTGGTGTACATTATTGTACATTATTGCGCATTACTTCCCTGCTCAACGCATGATAGGGGTTTCGGCGCGGTTCTGAGCCCCTGCCACGGAAACTATGACACATGTCCTCACAGGTGCACGTGATGTACTGTAAGATAAAGGCATATGGTTCTTCCGGTAAAACATATGTGGCTCTTCCGGAAGCAGTCCGTGATGGGAACACTTGACTTCTACCTTTCGAACAGGTTCTGCTCAACCCCAGTCGTGTTGAACGACCGCACATGAAAAATGACACAACTCCCATTTCTCATATCCGTTTGTCCAGGAGTACATAAATTTCCCAAAACATATAGCAGCCACTCAACATTCTACGAGCCAAAAAGTGTGACATTCTCCGTGTGGTGACCGGAGAAAAGAGTAGTCACATAGTAGCTCATGTTTGTCGTAATAGGCAACTAAAATGAGTACCCGGTGTCTGGGTGTATAGCCGGACCACCCTGTCTCCAGGGGACACAAATGCGGAGACCTGGCCCTCCAGGTTCGGGGTTGGGCGTGGGGCTAACAACCCCAGCCTGTACAACCTTTCTTGTTGAGAATCACCAGATGATGTTAGCCGGAGAGGATATACGAAGACGGACCAGCGAGTATAATGGCTTATGTAGAAAGTCACCTAAAAAGAGCAAATGTAAGCGACTGGAAAATGAAAGCACGAGAGAGGTCGGTGTGGAGAAACATCGTTCGGGTGGTCCTGGCCTAAAAGGGCTGTGGTACCTAAGAAGAAGAATAAGGGCGACATGAAACAAGTTGCACACTGAAAAACCCACAGTACAAAATTTAGTCACTCGGAAGATCTGTTGCCCAGAATTTGTGTACTGCTGCGTTAATCTGTGTGTCTGCCTGTCCTTACCCTTTTGCTAACGGTACAACCTGTCCAAAACAGAACCTGAATTAATGGTAAATGTGAACGTAAAGTTCAAGTTCTAACCATGCTTAATTAAAAACGAAGATATATGGGAAAGTGGAGATATGTCTCCACACATTCTTACCAGGGCTGTGGAGTCGGAGTCGGAAGGAATTTTAGGTGGAGTCGGAGTCGGAAGGAATTTTAGGTGCAGTCGGAGTCGGAAGGAATTTTAGGCGCAGTCGGAGTCGGAAGGAATTTTAGGTGGAGTCGGAGTCGGAAGGAATTTTTAGGTGGAGTCGGAGTCGGTAAAAATGTACCGACTCCGACTCCGACCTCAGTCTAAAATCGTATGTAGATACTCCAACTCCAGAGCCCCGCTAGCTACAGCAACCATTAGACTTATACTTAAATATAGGTTATAAGTCTAAACAGTAGCCTGGTGATTCACGTGGTGGTGATGAAATGTCTTATAGGTTTACCGTTATTAATACGTATTGAGCTTTTATGAAGGAGTCGGAGTCGGAAGTTTTAAAAATCGAGGAGTCGGAGTCGGTGCTTTTGTGTACCGAATCCACAGCCCTGATTCTTAGTCTATGTACTAAATAAAGTTGACTGGTCCCGGGTGCTTGACACCCGGCGGCATCTCTCCCGATGCCCATTGGTTAGGAGGCTGCGTGGACCCCAGAGACAGTCTGCTTGCCCCCGCAGAGGGCCGAACCCGGATTCGTCCGTTGATTAGTCAGTAGCCTAATCACGATACCGACTGAGACAGCCCGGCTACTTGCGCCAATGTTTCGCTCCACTGTTTTTATTCTGAAGCAGGAATAAGCATGTCGAAAAGTGACTTGGTCCCCTTTTGTTCTTAATCCTCTACGCATTCAACAACACACCTGAAAGGACATCGATGGTGTTTAAATATTCAATCATGATTTGTTTTATTGCGAACAAGTGGAACCCGCATGCTACTTTGTGAGGTCATTATGTAAATGTATGGGAAACATTCCACATTCGCCTCTAAACGTGACACTTGTGACTGAACAAAAAATGACTACATGCTGTTTCCATTATCTTTCATTTTGTGCTTACTTTATGTGTTTCATAAACAAATGTTGCGCTACGACACCACGTCTGTGTGTCCGTTACGCCTTCTCCCGTAGAACACAGTGGTTAACCATATGCATCACGTACTTCAACACTAAGAGTCTCTATTTTGTGCACATAGCGTATTTGTGCGTTTCGTATGATTTTCAGAGTAAACCGTGAGCACTTCTCTAAAGAGCATTAACCGACTCATCTTTGTAATAGAGGAACTGTGAGACAGAAAAAGAATTTTCAAAAATGAAATGACACTAATTTTGTCTTTCGCGAATCAATCTTTTTAGGTAGATTTCAATTTGTACAGGTGAACATCCCTTGTCCGAAATGCTTGGGACCGGAAGTGTCTCGGATTTCGGAATTTTTCGGATTTTGAATACTTAAATAATTATAATGAGATAGCTTGGGGATGGGAACCGAATTTAAATGCGAAATCCATTTATGTTTCACAAACAGCTTATGATTATACAGGTTTTATTTAGGATATAAAAAGAAACTGAGCATTGAACGTAATCAAGACCTCAAACCGAGCACTGAATTTCTTTACAAGTATCTACATCTGTACAGCGTTGAGTTCAGGTCGGCGCGCAAAAAGATTCAGATTTTGAAGGTTTTCGGATTTCGGAATTTCGGACAAAGGATATTCAACCTGTACTACATGTTTCCGCCCTATTTCCGGCCATCATCAAATACCACACCTCAAACGTCTTGACGAAGAATCCTACTGTATAACCAACATTCTTCCTCGAGACGTTTCAATTACATTCCGTGATGACTGCGGGAAATGGGACCGAAACATGTAGCGCAAATTGAAATATAATTATAAGGATGGAACTGTAGATTTTCTCCGTTTTTGCACGAAATCACAACACGATGTATAAACCTAAGTGAATTTTCGAATACTATTCCGGTGAATAGTCCGGTTGCAAGTACCGTCGAACCCGGTTATAACGACATCAGTTTAAACGACACCTCATCTATAACGTCAGATGTTCTGTGGTACCAATTAATTCCTCATTGTTAATGATGACATTACACTCCTCGGTTATAAAAACACTCGTTTATAACGACACAAAATATTAAGTCCCTTTCATGACGTTATAACCGAGTTCGACTGTAATTGTGTTACGTACTCTGATGGTTTATCAGTCTGTGGCACAACAAGCAGTAGCTGTGAACCTTATCTAATTCCCGGACCAGTAATACTGCTGGATCATGTCCAGATCTTCAGATTCTATAACGAAATATCTTTCGCATCCCCTGTTGTTTTGCAACCCGTTTCTTTCATGGGCTTTAAAACTGTGCCACGTACTCTCCCTTTAACACATATATTGCAGTCATCATTCTTCAGCTGTCTTTACTACGGTTCTTTTCCATTTTGTTCCCCTCCCTGTTCTAATTCTTCTCCTTACCCCTTTATTATCCCCTTTTGGCTACACATGTTCTAATTTTTATATATTTTTTCCCCTTTGCAGATTACTCTTTTTCTACTAACTGGTGTCACTGCCGAATTAGGAAGCCGTATTCGCCCCCTGATGTGTTATTAAGGCAGAAGATCCGAGCAGCAGAGAACACAAGCATTACTGCCTGCAGCGGGACTAGCACAGGCGATTAAGTTCATAACGGTGCGTGACGGCCGAGCCGGATATGCAAGTAATGGGTTAAACTTCGCCCCCCAGCCGTCCCGACTCGACCTGGAGCCGCCGGTAATGGCCTCAGGGTGCAGTGGAAGCAGCCACATCAAAAGTGAAATGTATTTGAATTAACCTACCCTTTACTCAGGTTAGAACAGAAACTTTGCGTTCTTAGACGTTAAACGACCGGGTGCAGTGGCAGGGTTTTATCAGAAAGCATCCCAGACACGATGGTTTGGGGTATCCGTTTTTCTTGAACGGGAAGGAAAGAAATTCTTCCGGATCCGGAGTAGCTCCGTTGGTACAGTGATTGGGACACGGGCTCGACGACTGACGAATCGGAGTTGGATTACTTTTCTCCAAAGCGTCCAGACGGCCCGTACAGTCTCCTAAACAAATGATATGGGAGAGGGGTCATTACCCACGGGTAAAGGGGCCAAAGCGTGAAGCTAACTACGCGCCTCCATCTAGTGCCTACACTAACAATGCGTGAAGCTATTCTGCGTCCCGCAAAACTTCACGGCATGGTACTTAACTAAGTACAGGTAAAACTTCAGGTTTACAGGCAATGAAGGTTCTGCAAATTCCCTTTTCTTTTCATATTTATCGTCGTCATCACCACCACATTAATGATGATGATGATGATGTGATGATAATATCTCCTTCGCTCTTCACAGTGGAAACATTAGTGGATTTCACGAGCTATAAAGGTAACCGTCTCACAGCTGACTCCGTGTCCCTAAGCAATCCGCGATTCAATTGACGAGGAGTGGTCATGATACACTGACACAGGTGCCGGCGTGCGAACGAATTTGGATGTTGTGTAACAAAGTAGGATAGGCCAGGCACCCCAGTTTCCCATGGGCCCATCTTCCCCCTCCACTCGATGGCGGCCTGTCACACTCCTCGCCCCCACGCCTCATCCAGCATCCCCCTTCTCACCTTCTCAACCCCCCCTACTTCCACTCATTGCCAGTGGCGGATTTCACGTAACACAGTATCCTGAAGATAGGAGAGACACACCCCGGCCAATGCACCAAAGTCTGGTTAGGAACATTAAAGGTACATGCCGGTAGAAAGTCCGTCGAAACAAACTGTAAATTTATACCACACTATACGGCGTCACATCCCAGAAATGCTGATAGGTACAGCCAAATGATAGGCCCACATCTGACTGTGACTTCTGTCCCACTCTTCTCCACTGCTCGACATATAGCACCACTGTTGCAATATTGACATTAACTTCCGTATTTCCACGAAGCAGCTACTTATGAAATTCCCCGCATCATGGTCACAATCACCCGCCACTGGTTCCTATACTAAGCCAGATTAATCCAGTCCTTACCTTACCACATTTTTTATTTACGGTCCATTTTAATATTATCCTCATCTACGTTGACGTCTTCCAAGTGGCTTCTTTCTTTCAGGGTTTCCCACCTAAACCCTGTATGCTTTCCCTTCTGTCTGTATAAGCCACATGTCCAGCCCATCCCATTCTCCCTGATATGATCACCCTATTAATATTTGGCGACGACAACAAACGAAGCTCCTCATTACGCAGTTTTCTCTAGTCTCCTGTTACTTCCTCCCAGGTCCGCGTATTCCCGTCAGCACCCCCTTCGCGAACACCGTCAGTCTGTGTTCTTCCCTCTGTGTGTGTGGCGGCAACTTCTCACCTTACACATTACTGTTCATGTGTCCAATACAATTCACAGCAGTACAAAAACATGTGATACTGTGGGGAAAAGTACCCTCACACTTCAGTCCAACGGTTTTTAACTACATGCTGTCCACGTTGACCTTTTGTTCCTTCTCACCCCTACAGGAATTTTGTTCTGAACTCTTACAGTGTAAGGGCAGTTACCGTATTTACACGCAATTGTACGTAGTATCTGCTCTGTCACACAGTACTTTATTCAGTCATAGCTTATCTATGATCTAACTGCGTCACATCCTAGAAAGGTCTTAAGTTTTATAAAACGTTGGCCTACGGCGTCTGCAGGAATTCCAACTAAATAACTAATTAATTAACAGCTACCATGTTAATTTAAGTACGTGTATGAACCAACAAAATTAACATTCTAAACATTTTAACTGATGTGCAACCCACAGACCGACATGAGGAATATCTCGGAAAAATCTTAGAAATTAAAACAGCCAGGCAACTCCTTGGGTTATTTAACGGCACTGTTACAACTGAAGAGTTTGTACGCCAAATGCACGATATTCGTGAATAGTGAGTACCTAAAGAACAGAACGGGATGATGTGTTGCTTATTTAACCTTTTAAAGCCTAGCGGTAACTTTATACATACGACCAGTTTAACATTAAAAAATTCTACGTGGTGCCCACATTGCGTTTATGTGTTTTGTACGGATCTCAGAACAAACAGCAACTTTTGCCTTATAAAACATTAAGAGATTGGTTTTTATAACCGAAGTGTAGAGTGTTTACAGTGCGGTACGCACTGAGTCCTTATATAAAACAGATACGTTTCGTCTTTAAAGGGTTAAAGAAACCCTGAAGAAAGAGAGGTAACAGTGAAGTATATGATCAAAGCTGGTAATCGGGAAGTGAAAATGGGCGGTACATTCAACAAACAAATAAGCGAATGGCATATAAGAAGCTAGATTATCCATTCTGAGGTGAAACAAATTTACAAGAAGTAGTGAAAGTTAAAGGAATAATCAGTGAAACATAAAAATGGACGAATATAGTGAAAAATTACGAAGCCAACAGCTGTAACTTCACGCCCCGGTTGCTTTAGGCGTATCCCTGAATCAAAGAGTCAGTACTAGCCAGTGGCTAGGAAGTCGGTTGAATCACACAGCAATTTGCACGCTGTACAGAAAAACATGTTTCCCTTTGTGGAAATCAGACACTCAGAACCTGTGCCCTCCATGAAGTATCCTAGTCACTCCAGCGACTGGACTAATGACGATGAGTGTATGACAAAGCTTCACCACGCAGGGTGTGTGCCGGTCATGGCTTCGTCTGCTCTTCAACTGTCCGCCATCCGCCACTGACCTGTGCCGGCAGTTCCCTGCTGCAGTATTGGAATGGCAGAGAACATGCCTTCACTGGTTCCCCCACCGCCAGTCCGTCCACTGTGGGAACCCAGGGCCCACACTGTTCTCACACACAATGCGGCGGGCGGTCTGCCTACCCCCTTCCCCTACACACCCACTACGCCACTACAATCTCCCTCCACAATGCTGTGTCAACGATGTCAATTAAAGCGGTCCTCCCTTAGACTTTGGTCTCGGGATGGACAATCCACGAATTGGAATTCGGTCCCCGGAAGGGGCAAGAAATTTTTCCCTTCTCCAGAATCCAGGCACGCTCTGGGGCCCACCCATCTCCATATCCGGTGGGTACCCGGGGCTCTTCCCCCGGACGTAAGGCCACCGGGAGTGAAGCTGACGACTCAAATGCATACGGCGTTGCGGATAATAATGAGTGGGGGCATACCTCCACTTCCACACACACACACACACACACACACACACACACACACACACACACACACTTTCACGACGTGGTTCTTGAACAAATACCGGGACAATCGACTTTAATTCCGTCTTTTACCCCACAAATGGGCGCATGCGGTTGCGCAGTTGGCTGAGGCACAGCGCTAAGAGCAGGAAGGTCGCGGGTTCGATTACCAATGGGGTCACTGGAATATTTCATTGACTTAAGCCTTCCGGCTGCACTATGGCCCTGGGGTCGACTCTGCCTCTAACAGAAGTGAGTGTCAGGAATATCTCCTGCTGGGTAAAAGCGGCCGGTGCGTATGGCTGACCTTACTATCTTCATGTGCCCACTGTCTAGAAATTCTGGACGCCTCAAATTCCTGGAGCCCTCTGGGCCTGTCCAGGCCGGTACAGCGATTGCTTGACTTTTTACCTTACCCCATAAACGTATTTTGAGTTGATATACTTATTTAAATTTATATCAGACTAAACGGCGTCACATCCCACAAGACGGTAATCTTAGGGAGAAAAGCAGCCACATGATATGGAAACATAATTTAAAAATTTCGCCTCATTCATTAGGGTGTTTACATCAAGACAGATGATACGGGACATGCAGGGCGCGCAAGACAGATAACGAACAGGCCCACGTGAAATAAAAATTAGTAGGATAACCATACCGCAGGATGCACAAACCCTCGACGACTCAATTTTGTACGGTGGCGCCTAATACTTATGAGTCCTTAGTATAGAATTTGCTTCATCTCACCCTTCTAGCACCTAGAAGTTTGAAGTGACACCATTATTTCTGCAAAATTTGTGCACCCCTGCCACTTGGAAAACTTGGACGTTTAGATGGGAAGACTATCTTCGAGTTTCATTACACTAGAAAAACTGTCGCCACTTTTAACCTTTTAAAGCCTACCGGTAACTTTACGTACCACCACCTTTAACATTAAAAAATTCTACGTTCTGCCCACACAGTATACTCGTATTCATGTGTTTTGTGTGGATCTCAGAACAAACAGCGATTATTTCTCTATACAGCATTAACCTTTTAAAGCCTAGCGGTAACTTTACATACCACCAGGTTTAACATTAAAAAATTCTACGTGGTGCCCACATTGCGTTTATGTGTTTTGTACGGATCTCAGAACAAACAGCAGCTTTTGCCTTATAAAACATTAAGAGATTGGTTTTTATAACCGAAGTGGAGAGTGTTTACAGCGCGGTACGCACTGAGTCCTTACATAAAACAGATACGCTTCGTCTTTAAAGGGTTAACTGATTGGTTTTTATAACTGAGACGGAGTGTGTTTACTGCGCGGTACGCACTGAGTCCTTATATAAAACAGACAGGCTTCGTCTTTAAAGGGTTAAACTTTGGAAAGGTCTACAGAATGGAGTTTTTGTGTGTGTTTTAGCGTCTGATACAGTTTCATTCGAAATTTGATTCAAGAACAAGTACAGTCGCTCCTTCTACAACTGTGTTACGCAAAAAGCACACATATATCATATAAACTGGGTCAAAGATCCTTTCATTGATTTATGTGGATCATTACGAAATACGTTTGACCAACTGCCATATACACTGCCCCTTGCTATCTGTATAATTGGTCTCTTCTCACTCCGTATGGGAACAGACTGTTCGGGTTACGACAGGTCAACTACAATAACAGCAGACTAACCGAACAAGCTCGTAATTACATCAGCAATAAAATTCCTTCAGTTTAGTAGCTAGCAACGATAAGCTACATTTCATCAGCTTCTTGATAGCACCGGTCTTTGTTTCGTGTCCCGACATGGCGGATTACATACAGTCATTCTAGTGCGTCTCAAAAGGGTGCTAAATAAATGTTTAAATGTTTAAAAATATGACAGGGATTTATTACACGACGGTTGGGGATATCTGTTACACAGGACTTCGACAGTTGGTTTTATTTCCTTCTTCAGATGGCTGGTATGACGGCTTTTAATGATTTTTATATACTGTTTTAACTTTGATATTGGTAATGATGATTGGAATCAAACAAAGAAACCTTTGAGTATTACGCTAATATGTCAACTGCTGGACTAAGATAATAAACTACACTGAAATAATAACATTATGTTAGTACTTACCAGGCTGCACGGTGTCACGTTCCCCAACACCCTTTAGCCCGTGCCTTTCGAAATCTGAAAATTAAATAAATGCATACACGTACAGTGCTGTGAACACAAATGCATACACGTACAGTGCTGTGAACATAAATGCATACACGTAGAGTGCTGTGAACATAAATGCATATACGTACAGTGCTGTGAACATAAATGCATACACGTACAATGCTGTGAACATAAATGCATATACGTACAGTGCTGTGAACATAAATGCATATACGTACAGTGCTGTGAACATAAATGCATATATGTACAGTGCTGTGAACATAAATGCATATACGTACAGTGCTGTGAATATAAATGCATATAAGTACAGTGCTGTGAACATAAATGACATGATGATGATAATTCAATTCAATTCAAGTTTATTAATGTGCCGAGTCTACAGCCAGAAGGCTAACTACAGAAACAGCACAACACAAATAATAACGGACAATGAACAGGACACAAAGGAAACAGACACAAGAAAAAAAACAAAGAATATTTAAATAATTAATTAAAAACCTTATTATATTAATGTAAAATAATGTCACATCGACGTGTGATGATGATTCAATACAATTCAATTAAATTACCCTTCATTAATAATAATAATAATAGTTCGATACCAGCCCGGTCCATGTGTGATTTGTGGTGGAAGAAGTGGCACTGGGACAGGGTTTCCTCTAGTATATACTTCAGTATTCCCCTGTCAAAAACAGTCCACCCTCTTCATTCATCACTGACGTTATATAGTCTTAGCAATTGACAACGTCGTTAAACAAAACATTTTAATATAATAATAATAATAATAATGTTTTATTTACTTCATAAAATAATTTAAAACGTGTCAACACTACCAGTAAAACGTTTACAAAATTCAGCTCGTTCTTACAGTAAGTTCCTACAGAGTGGTGGGGGCGCATTTAAATGTCTACCGCAACCCCCACCCCCTCCAAACAACGTTATACACACGACTAACATGTGCCGCGACTAAGAAGCTTTATGGAACTCTTAAAAATATTTTTTCCCACGATTCAAAAATTTTCCCAGGTGATTCCATGCCTCTCCCCCTTCCCCTTTTTTCCTTTCTGTCACAGAAAGGAGGACAGTAGTAGTCCCCCCCTTCTTTCACCCACTCTCACTCACCTTCCCCTTCACCTGCATCAAAACAATGCGCCCCGCTCCCCCCCCCCCACTGCCCCTGCCGTCATTCCGATAGACATGCCTGTCTACAATACGCATAGCCGCGGTTCCCACAGTGCGCCCTCCCACTCCACTGCTCTGCACACGCATGCACACGCGTATTGTGCGCTCGGAGTGTGTAGTAATGCATAAATCGCCCCACCACCGCTACTTCCAGCTGCTAACTTGTTACGGAACTGTTGGTGGGGAAGTAACAACGATACTCCTTGATTGTTGAGACTGCTTGTATCAGTTCCTGAAGACTACCGTACGAGGGAGGTTGAATTATCGGTGTTCACCGGATTACACACGTGTGATGTACCCTAAGTGTAACTGTAGTGAGGAAGAAGCTATTACGTTAAATGTTCAAGTTACAACGTTTACAAGAAGAAAGAATATAACAAGTTACTGGATTCTGATTGACTTCTATACAAGTGTACCGACATTTCTGTGTTTAGTGGATTAAAAGTGTGTTTTGTGTCGTAAAACAAAATTGTAGTGAGAAAAACGGATAATTTCTGTTCATCTGAATACGAAATTTAATTTGTGAATGCAACGACATCCAGATGAATCTTTTCTGTAATAATTTCCATACAAGATGGACTCAAGTGCCTGTGTTGCGTTGACTGAAACTCTACACTGCGCGGTAAAATTAAAGGACTGGGGAACGAATTTAATTAGTGTGCTAATTACAGTAGTCACATAAATTACAAAGAAGAAGTAAGTCTTGCTGATGTAAATATTTTAACATGATGATTGTATTGCATTAAGTTTTTAGCGGGCAACACGGAAGATTGCTCTATTTACCCCGTTTTTGAAACTTTCTTACTTTGGCAGTTTACATTATTACATCATCAAAATATTTGTGGCGGCAGTGACGTTTATGACGTCACAGATTAGAAGCTGTTTGTTTAGTGACATGTGACTGGCGTTCATCTTAGTGTGTTGTAATTCTCGTTTTCATCATGCCGATCAGCGAGGATGAGTACGACCACAAACCTCAGCATCATGGTATGTCGAAGGCGGAACAGCGCAGGGTAAGGCTACGTTCCTGTTCATTCGAACTACCTGCATGGTTCAGAGTTGTTAAGCCAGCAGTCGCGTAGCTAGTCAGTAATATTCTTACGCACATAATAAAATTTTCATTGTGGTCACTTCGAAGTGTCGTCTTTTGGATTGTGATACCGTTCATTTCTGTAGATAGATTTCAGGGTTTGGAGGAACATGCTGCCTCCATCTTCAGGGTCGAAAAGGACTTGAGAATGGAAATACCCGAAGCATGGGTATCCAACTACAGGACATTACAACTCTGATGACCACATTTTGAAAGAAATTTCCTTTCATAAAATTACAAGATTCACTCTATCCTGAGCCAGATCAATCCAATTCACGTACAGGGCCATATTAATATTATCCTCGAGGAGGAGGAGCCGGAGGCGGAGGAGCCTTATGTTCAGTCTAAGGTCCAGGTCTAGTGATGAACACTTTGTATGCAGTATGTGTCCATACAGCTGCCAAACTCTTCTGTGGACACCATGAAAGTTCACCCGGTAGTTTCGCTTATACATGTTTGAAGAATTCTGTAATGCTATGTACGTTTCTGAGTTATGATTGTATATACAGGCCAGACGTAGACAAACCTAACACAGTCTTCTACATTGAATATGGGAGAAGCAGATTCCTTCTAAATTTAGGTAATTATCCATCAAGCTGCACGGCGTCACGTCCTAGAGAATTATGAGTGTAACAACTGTCTAAACTTCACTCAAACACATCACTCACTTAATCTTAATTTGGAGCAAACACTCCAAATACAAAAACGTAAAAAAAAAAGTTGAACGCACACTGGGGTGAGTAGGGGTATGGCTCCAATCATTCTTAACTTTTAACGCCTAGCGGTAACGTTACGTACCACCAGGTTTAACATTAAAAAATTCTACGTGGTGCCCACATTGCGTTTATGTGTTTTGTACGGATCTCAGAACAAACAGCAACTTTTGCCTTATAAAACATTAAGAGACTGGTTTTTATAACCGAAGTGCAGAGTGTTTACACCGCGGTACGCACTGAGTCCTTATATAAAACAGATACGCTTCGTCTTTAAAGGGTTAATCTCGGTACGCGTGAGTGGTCAACATCACGCCCCCAGGAAAGGAACGTCGATGCTCGTTCTATAATCGGCTGGGTGGGGTCCAACACGTCTCGACGACTTGAAGAGAATAATCACTTGCGCCTATCGGGACTCGAACTCCAGCCCGTCCAGCCCCTATCCGAACACAGAAGTTACCTAACTTACAAGCCTTGTCGTTGTATTATATGACGCTATAGTCAAACAGAAAGAGCTGTTCTTCATCAGTCCGTGGCTCCAGTGATTCACACTAGTTTTCCTTGTCGAACTCAACACGTTAGGTCCCAGCACCTTCACATGTGGACAAGAACAGATCCGCTGTCCGAAGCGTTACGTTTTCTATTTAGGATACAGAAAGACGGACAAAATTAAGAACAGAGTGCTGAAATCTCAAGCATGTGGGTTCTTCCTGCTGCAGTCGAACCCGGTTATAACGACATCGGTTTATACGACACCACGTCTATAGCGTCATATGTTCTGTGGTACCAATTAATTCCTCACTGTTAGTCGTAACATTACACACCTCGGTTATAACAACACTCGTTTATAGCGACACAAAATATTCAGTCCCTTTCATGACGTTATAACCGAGTTCAACTGTATTTCTATCGACACATCTAAAAATTCTCATTTTGGAGATTTGGAGTGATTAAATCGTTAACAGCTTTTGTCGCAATAAAAGTCCTGTAAATCAGACAGCATTACAGTCGAACTTGGATAACCAAAGGATTGGAATCTGTTGCCCTGCAGAGGCAAGACGTTTTTCTGCGAGAGTTGAGATACTCTCTTCGGGATGTGACGCCGTGTCGGATGGTAAATAGTTACGGATACTGAAATTGACGGCACTACGAGTGTTCAGAGCGCCGGTAACGTTGCCGGGCGACATGGCGTAACAACCCAAAAGACGGATCTTCAAGAGATGCTTCCTTCACAGCGTGCAGACCTGTTGCATGGCCCACCCACCCTCCTTACCCAGTGGGTTTTGGCGGTTCATTCCTTGGAACTAAATCCGAGGAGGCGTAAAAATGATAGCTTACTTTCATTCAGTGTTCAAGTCAAGAATATATGGAGCAATACCTCCACTCTGTCTTAATTCTTCAAGACACTGTGCTTAATTCAGTACAGGGAGAACGTTTACTTGTATAATTAACACGGCATTCATCGAAATCCATCGACAAACGACAGCGCAGTTAATAAACCATGAATCAATAAACTGTGGGTCAGCTACCAATCTATGCTGCGTAACATCCCAGAAGAACGAAGACCTCCTTTACACCACGGCGGAAGCCTCACATTACACCAACTGTCCGGTTTGCTGCCGGATGAAGTTGCAATACATTCATCTGCACTCGTTTTTTGGTAATGTGGATATGACAAAACAATTAAAACCCGAAGTTAATATAGAAATGAGCACAAAACAATGTAACTGCTTGACCGTCGAAGATGGGACCGATACGTTGTCCCGAAACGTCGGTGAAGAATTAGCATTCGACGCTGTAATATTCCAGAAGAACGCAGACGTCATCAACATCGCGGTGGAAACCTGAGATCACGAACACAACACTAATTTGGCTGCTCAGTGAGGTATACAGTACGTTTGTTCGTCTGTGGAAATGGCGGGGGGGGGGGATAAAGTACAATCAGGACTTTACTCGCAGAAGACGTACGTGTAGATGGTAGAATATGCCACAAGACAGGAAGTGTACGCAGGGCGTAACACTGCTGGCGTGGTACCTGTTACTGTCCCTGTTATTCGTGAATACTTTCAGTGCAGCCTAAACGCAGTCACTACTACTTTCTCTCTTTCGCTTGGGATGATCACCTGTTTCTGCGGCCTCAATATATTTATTTACTTGTTGCTTATCCACGACGCAGTCAGTATCAAGGATCATATAGCGTCGAAAGGTACGATGATTGGCGAGTGATAAACTGGAAGGGACTTGAAAGGACACTCCTGGGTTAACCGTAGTAATATCTTCCATGAACTTGTCTTTCAAGGAATTGCCAAGTTCATGGAAAAAACTTCAGTGAATCTGAGGTTCCACAGTGCTCCTCAAGGACTGCAATGTATAAGATTGGGTCAGTGGAAGGGTTATGCATTGTAATTACACTTTCAGATGGAACTTGTCACATTTTCCCCTTGAAATTTCGAAGGTTTGTGTAGTAGTTGTTACCGGACAACTGCATGCTACAATTGAAGCCCAACTACTTCGTTAGTTAGCCTACATGTTGATTGTCGCAAGCTTTGCTCGAGGTACACTCAAAACGATTAGCACTCATTACAGACGTGATACCAGTCAGGGGAGGGGCAGTAGCTACCCTCTGTCCTCCATCACCCCTTTGTCGGTTATAAAGCAGGTTTTCATTTTCGAACTAGAGGGGTTGGCAGCTGGGGCGGGAGTTGGACCAAACGTTCCTCCCTGAACCTTCGAACTGCCTTTTTGTGTTTCGAATTTCATTTTCATGGCACCAAAATTAATTACACATATTGTAACAATACGCAACTTAAACTCGGGCATTTAGACACAGGTAGAATTACGCTGTCCAAGCGTAATGAACCCTTTAACTTTTAAAGATCCAGTTTGTACCGCGCAGTAAACACACACTGTCTCGGTCATTAAAACCTGTTTGGGAAACCAATCTCTGTTTGTTGTGATACCCACAAAAAAAAACACATCATTGAACTCTGGGAATAACGTAGAATTTCTGAATGTCAAACCTGGTGGTAGGCAGAGTAACTAGGCTTTAAAGGGTTACTTTTGAATATTCAGCTCTTCATACAAGCTGGACGCACCCACTGCTTCGTTCACGTAACAGTTTTAACCTTTTAAAGCCTAGCGGTAACTTTACATATGACCAGGTTTAATATTAAAAAATTCTACGTGGTGCCCACATTGCGTTTATGTGTTTTGTACGGATCTCAGAACAAACAGCAACTTTTGTCTTATAAAACATTAAGAGATTGGTTTTTATAACCGAAGCGGAGAGTGTTTACAGCGCGGTACGCACTGAGTCCTTATATAAAACAGATACGCTTCGTCTTTAAAGGGTTAAGCACAGCGCTTACTGTGTGTTCCACCTTGTTTAACACTAAACAGCACTGCAATTTGCCTGCAGTGTAGTTACGTGTTTAATGTTAGTCTCGCAATAGCAGCATTTTATTTCACGGCGCAACATTCAGTAGTGGGCCAGGGCCCCCTCATTGTCGAGGCTTCACGATTACACTCAGACACACCACACTCGTTAGGACTCCTCTGGACGAGTGATCTGTCCGTCGCAGAGACCTCCATCTCCAAGACACAACATTCAAAAGAGACAGACATCCATGCCCCTGGAGGGATTTGAACCCGCGATCCCAACAAGCGAACGGCCGCAGACCCAAGCATTAGACCGCACGGCCACTGGGATCGGCCAAGCAGCAACATTACGCCGTGTTGTTTGTGAGGCAGGAACTGATGATTTAAACGCTTTTTAAGGCTGTAAAATTTTATTACAAATGAATGTACCGCGATTGCAGATTGATACATTTCATAGTCTTGAACAGACGACTGCGAATTTGAAAACTGTAGTGACATATTTTAAGGTACTAGGTCAGAGTTTGCTTTGTGAGAGGAAGCCCCTTGCAGTCCGCAATGTTAGTGTTATTTTGTAAGACCATTCATCCGCACTGTGTTCTCTTATCGCAATAAAACCAACAGACGATCCGTCAACATAACATATCACTCATGAAACCGCAATTTGTCGTAACCCACCGATACACAGTTTTACAGGAGACAGAAAACACTTGACCGCTGCTTAACAGACAACTCTTCAGCATGTTACGTTTATTCGGAAATATACGTTCAAGCGATTATTTTTTTTGCGGGCACGACATTTTGACAGAAGGTGTGTTTGTAAACCAACTGTCTAACAACGCGGGAAAGTCAGTTTGACGAATTGTGTGGCTTACGATAAATTGCCGTGTCATCAGCGATATATTCTTAGATGTCAAAAGACAGCTGTGTTTCGATGTCTAAGAACATATTTTGCGCTGACAAATCGTCTGCTGGTTTTATTGTGACACTAGAACAGAAGGGGGATGAATCGCCTTAAAATTATAAATTATTGTCAAACTTATATCCATCATTTTAAGAATCTAAAAAGGAAAACACACAACTGCAATGCTCACATTCACTTCAATCAGCAATGTCTTCGGAACAACCTAATTCAAAATTACGCCAAAATTAAAATCTCCAGTATTTCCCCAGCATCTAAATACATTCAAAACAAAGTCCACATTTTAAGAATAAACGAGTAAATTAAATTCTTGTATGATAAAAAATGAAATCTCAATTAAAAATTATACCACAGGCGTCTAAATTTAGTTATCATCTGGCCGTCTTCTGACATCTAAGAATATACAGTGTTGACGGATAATTTTTGGTTGCACTGTGATGTTAGTCTATTACTCCACTGTGTTACGATCCTGCACCACCTGTTGTGACGGCAGAAAGCGAGGCAGGAGCGATCCTAACGGAAACAGACTCGGAATTATCACTCATCCAGGGGAGGCCCAGGCCCACTAGCGCTGTCGAGCCGGGGGGGGGGGGGATAGTCTGGAGTGACTTCCGGAAGCATTGGGCCACTTCTGTCAAGATTCTAAAGAGTACCGCTACATTAACCTGTCGCTCAACGTTCTTATGGACCTGAAGGTTAATACCGTGTTCGCAAGATATTCCACTGGACCCTATACTGAGACACTTGAATCCAAGCGCACACATTCAAGCCTCTTAAATCTATTTTAATATTATCTTCCCACCTACAATCACAAATCATCCTGTCCCTTCTGTTTCCCGGAATAAAAGTTTGTACGCGCTTGTTATATCCCCTTTGTGTGTCAGATACCGACATTTCACCGTGCCTTAGTTCGGTAACCAATAAAGAAATTTGGCCTTCCTTCAGGATGTGCCAACCTACCCCATGTTACGTGCCAACCTACCACATATATGAGGCAAGTTGGCACACGTGCAGAGGTTACAAAAAGTTCCTTTTGCTTGGATTCTTTGTTAAAATAACCTCTTCTTTATATTTTCCTGCAGAGTCTAAGAATGACACGTTCTACCAGTTCCATCTTCTTTTCCGTATCATTTGTATGAAAATTGTAAAAAAATTAAGACGTGAAAAATGTGCCAACTGAACCATGTCTCGTCTATTACACCACCGTCTGTGACCGTTATACGACTAATTTGATAAAGAATTTAAATAACGAAGAACTGTTTGACAGGTGGGCCTAAATCCGTCGTTAGATGTCAACGGCTAATCATTATTTCTTCTTGTGCAGAGCAACAAGCCCATCATGGAGAAACGGAGGAGGGCGCGCATCAACCACTGTCTGAACGAGCTGAAGGCTCTGATCCTGGATGCGATGAAGAAGGATGTAAGTCACATAAGCACGGCGCTCTTTATTCCAGTGACACTACACACGAGTATGTCGTGTGGGCCAGCAAGCAGAATTCGTCTCAAACAGCTCTGAGGGTACACCATACAGTACCTTCAGTAGGTGACCATATAGACGAAAAGTCCTGTGTGTTGACTGGCAGCTGTTACAACACGAAACTGGTTACCATTGTTTCTGTATTTCGCAATTAACCTTTTAGAGCCTAGCGGTAACTTTACATACCACAAGGTTTAACATTAAAAAATTCTACGTGGTGCCCACATTGCGTTTATGTGTTTTGTACGGATGTCAGAACAAGCAGCAACTTTTGCCTTATAAAACATTAAGAGACTGGTTCTTATAACCGAAGTGGAGAGTGTTTACAGCGCGGTACGCACTGAGTCCTTATATAAAACAGATACGTTCCGTCTTTAAAGGGTTAATAACATCTTTATGATATTAAGAATGTATTATCCGTACACGCCGATTCCAGTGGCCGCGCCGTCTAAGGCGTTGGCCTGAGGCCGCTCGCTTGCTGCAAGTTTGCTTTCGAATCCCGCCGGGGCATGGACGTCTGTCTGTTGTGAGTGCTGTGTGTTGTAAGGTAGAGGTCTCTGCGACGGGCCGATCACTCGTCCAGAGGAGTCCTACCGAGCGTATGTGTGTGTGTGTGTGTGTGTGTGTGTGTGTGTGTGTGTGTTTGTGAGCCCCCCCCCCCCCCAATGAGGAGGCCCTGGCCCATTAGGGGCTGTCGCGCTATGGTCTGTACATAATTTGTTAGATATTTGAGGAGCAAACATTAAATGCTTCTGTTGTAGGTAACCACTTCCAAACGACGAAATGTTATTTTTGTAGACTTATCATTAACACAGCTTTTTTTGTGAGTTTATTTTTCACACGTTAGCTGTGGCAATAACGTGGCCGGACCAGGCCAGCTGTTTTGCTGGTGTCACATGGTAAAGCACGCAACAGATGGAGAACATCCGTACACAAATATTAGCCCCAGTGTGTTAGAATTTTCCACCCGCGTGAACACCGTTAAGTATCCTGAAAATATAATTACTAACTTTCTAATGGTGACGTATTGTTCTACGTCAATATATGATGATGATGTATTATCAGAGGTTTGAGACAATCCAGTGTATATGAATTCTGCGGCTCCGTGCTTTAAATCCATAACCCTCAAACTTGAAAAAACTGAGATAATGCTGTGTTGGCTGACCAAGTATCTATCACCTCTCAAAACAGGAACATATTAGGTAGTGCCTATAGCGAAGTGCAGGTGGCAGCACCCTACAGTAATTCTTTCCAGAGCAGCGCTTTCCGCGGAGTTTTCTTGGAACGGGTTAAGTGTGGGTTATGGGTTTCACAGACGGAGCCACACAATTTACAGTGCCACAAACTGTACACGACGTCCTGTAAAAGACCTGTTTCAGCTATTATGGTGGATGTACTTGATCTATTGAAATTGCCTTGCAGAGATACCCAAAACGTAATTATACCAGGGCGGAGAGACCTCTGGCGCCTGGTCACCCGGGTGACTAAGTTTGGTACAGTGGCGCCTAATATTTTCAGCACAATTACTGCCTTTTTTTTCGTACGTAAACAATGTATATCAGTTCATACGCATCCAGCAGAAAGCGCCACACAGCAGTGGTATTCACAGGTAACTTCAGAATTGTGGGTCCCCGGTACGGAACTTCCCCACCGTCTTCTTTCTGGCATGTGGAATTTGAAAGTGGTTCCCAGACTTTTCGGAAAACTTGTAGACCCCTGACTTACACACAATTAATCGCCACAATAGAACGTATGGGAAATTGGTGGTATAGCCCCGTGCATTAACCTCGGCACTAGATGTAGGTAAGTGGTCAGCTTCACGTCCCGGCCGCTTTACCCCATGGAAAGAACTCTCGGCACACACTGGATAAGAGGACTGTTGAATCCCAGAGCTGGTCTCGACTCGGCGTAGAACAAGAATCTTTGCTAGTGTATAGAGACGAATCGCGATCTGTCGGTAGTTCAGCCCCTAGCGTCGTCACAAGCAAATATGCCAGTTTCATGACAGATATGCCAGTTCCATGACACAGATATGCCGTTGCCGCTACGAAACCGACGCAACATGAGCACAGAAGCCTAATGAAGGGTTTTATTGATTTCATTAGCGTCTCCTGTTAAAACTGACGGCCCCTTTAATCTTCCTGTAACAAATTACCAGACAGCACTGACAATTTTCAGACAATAATCTTGCTTCATACTATCCGGAAGGGGGCACAACAGTTAAAAGAGTTGAATTACAAAGTTCATGTAGAAGGATACACAAAGCGGCTGGCGGGTCGCGAAAAATCGCTGCTCTTTTCTGACCACATGACAACCCCTGTATTCCAAACCCTGTCTGCTATCTTTCTTACATTCCTTTTTTTCCAAAATCTGCCCACATCATAACTACAGCTTCCAAATTCTTGCTACATTAAGCCAAAATATCTCGGACTTTGTCCACGGAACATGCCACATTCAAAATTCTGTTCCCACCACGTCCCCCAGATTAAAAACGTTACTTATAATGAAATGCACAGAACCATTTCGTATCCTAACTCCAGCATAATCAACCTCTAGGTACTGTACGAGGAACGATCTTTCACAAAATTATGGCAAATATGTCCGTTAAAGCTGAGCCAATAAAATTTGTCCCTGTCCAGGCAGTGAAGGCATGTAGGGGGCACAGAAGCATAGCTCGACCCATTCTGAACCTCGGTGTTATATGGCGGTCAGTGGTCAGCATCACGCTCCGGCCTCTGTACCCCCCGGAAAGAACCAGGGTACCCATTGAACAGAAGGCTGGGTGGGCCTCAGAGCCGGTGGAGACGTTCTGGTTGAAGAGAAAACCCCTTTGTCCCTACCGAGATTCGACCGTCAAAGCCGTGGTCTAGTCACTATACTGACTGAGCTAACCAGGCTCCAAAGTTTAGCAAATGAACTCCCATCTCCGAATTACATGATTCTGGCTCGAACTTTAAATTCTTCCACCAAAATGCTTTCAATTCTACAGCCTGTCAACACACAGTTCGAAAATTCCAGTCAATACACGGTCATAAATTCCAAATTCTGCCATAAAACACATAAATTCCAAATGCTGCCATAAAACACATAAATTCCAAATGCTGCCATCAAAACAAGATCATAAATTCCAAATGCTGACATCAAAACACGATCATAAATTCCAAATGCTGCCATCAAAACACGACCATAAATTCCAAATGTTACCATCAAAACACGATCATAAATTCCAAATGCTGACATCAAAACACGATCATAAATTCCGAATGCTGCCAACGACATTTTCCCACTTAAACAAAATTACACCAAAATCATGATCACTTCAGAATTTGGAAACCTTTGCTTTTGATTTACGAATGTTTAACACAAAATGCTTTCAAGGGCCTGTGTTTTATTGTGTAATTATAGGTCTGAATCTGGGTACAACTTATAAGCATTACTGCACCATTCGTAAAGGTAAAGTTCGTCCTGTGTTTAATGAAGCACTATCTCACACAGGCGTGTGGGGCAAGGTAAAGTATCCCTCCACGCATTAACACTAGGTGGAGGTAAGTCAGCTTCATGCTTCGGCCGCTTTATCCCAGAACAAATTGTCCTCCGTCCCCCAGTAGCCACTGCATACGAGGCTGCATTGGTCTTAGAACCGGTCTGGACGCGATGGGAGAGGGAAAAAGTCCTGACTCTTGCTGGGAATCAAACCACGTCTCGTCCAATCCGTAGCCCCGGTCCCATAGTGAGCTAAGGGTTAAAGAAATGTTACCGCTTCACCTACATTACCCCATATCGTGAATTGCCCTTTATGTAACATGGTACACACAAAGAGCCTCATTAAAAATTTGTACCCACACAGCGCTCTGAAATTTTCCGGGTTCGCGAACCACAGTTTGGGTACCATTACCCATAAAAGCTCCCATATGTATAACTGTTTGCCGTTCTGTAGTTTCAGATTCGTGGAATAGTAAGGGGCCTTGGCGGTCTGACTTGTTCTCGGCGAAGGGTGACATTCTAAAGTAATGTAAATAATAATAATAAAAAATGAGGCCTGAATCGGTTCAGTGACGGATGAGAGTGTTTTGTTTCGTGCCGCCATATGCTGTTGGGTTCCCATGCGAACAGAAGGGTGATGGTGCGTTCCCACGGTCTTTCTCTAGTGGAATACCGCTAGTCGCCTCGTCGCCAGCATCACACGGGGCGGGGGAGAGGAAAAGGTGAGCTGAGAGTCTGTCTGCTACTGAAGTCGATTTTAATATAATTATGGGGCAGGATATCATTTGAACAATAAAGGTTTCAGACAGACGGTCTGTAACTCAGCTGCTGCTGTGTAAATTAGAGTAGCGTGACCGTGTTGTATTATGGACTGTTATCATTACGACATTAACAAAGGCTCAACAACTTAGTGCAGTTCCCACAGTGTAATCTGTGGTTTTCTTGTGGAACTATAGATTCTAGTCACGGACGACTAAGGAATCACGGATGGGTTAACGGGCATGCGCAGGCGCACTCCACCGCATCCAGACCAAGTCTTTTTGACACCCAAAGTCTGTTGTTATCCAACGGGTAATGGGCAAAGCTAAAATAATCTCTGCCCATGCAGTGTTGGCACATAGGGGGGCTAGAGGTATAGCCCCAAATCATTCTTAACCTCGGCCGTAGATGGCAGTGAGTTGTCAACTTTATGCCCCTGCCGCATTACCGCCGGCAAAGAACCCCGCTACCCATTCAATAGAAGGCGAACTGATTTAAAAAAATGAAATTTGTATGGAAATTCATATTTATTTACCGAACAAAAATTCTGTTCATCTTTTTCAAATTTAATGACGCATAAAAATAATATTTTATATTTCAAATTATCCATGTTCCATGCAGTCAACCACATCACAGTGTACATTCCAACGACCGCATACCTAATTATATATTAGGTACAATAATATACAAACATGTGATAATCCTACAGGTTTCGGCGATCTTCAGGGAGTTACTCACTGAAGATGGCCGAAAAAGACTGAAACATACAGAAGGACTACCACATGTTTGTACAATATTGTATCTAATTACAGTGCAGCTGCTGAAATATATATTGTGAACATTTCTTATTTTTGTAAAGCAGCAATCTTTGCTTACTATCTTTAACCTAATTATAGGTGAGTAGCAGCCCTAACAGGTGGAATGCTGAGTACCACACAAACATAAACACATATTATGTTGTGATGCATAGTGTATAAAACACTATAATATGCAACATAATTATTTTAACTGTTTACTTTTGTATGCCCTATATAAAACATGTTACCATATACATTATTTTTCTTCTAGTTCCTACTAGTCAGTTGATTTATGCACAGCTCAGCATCCTTTCCTGTTTGGTGACACAAGAACAGTGAAAGCCAGAGATGCACGTAGATTAGCACAACAGTCATGCTTTGATACTTCTGTATTCCTGCAGTAACCCTTGCCAACTTCACATGCAAATAACGCAGTTTTGTATGGACTGTTGCAGCCAGCACGGCATTCCAAGTTGGAGAAAGCCGATATTCTAGAGATGACAGTGAAACACCTGCAGAACATACAGCGCCAGCAGTTAGCTGTGGCTGTGGCTACAGATCCCACAGTGCTGCATAAATTCAAGACTGGTTTCAACGAATGTGCCACTGAAGTCAGTCGGTACATTGGGCGCATAGAAGGCGTTGAACCTGCAGTCAAACAGCGTCTGGTAGCACACCTTGCCAACTGCGTCTCAGGGCTGCAACAGCTGTCCCCATTCAGTTTTGGGGGCAGCAGTGTAATCAGCGGTAACATTGGCAGTGTGTTCCCAACAATGGGAGTGTCAAATACACTTCATTTGCCTCTACAGCAGGGACAAAACACGGCTTCCAGTACAACAGGCTTGCCAACTATCCTGCCACAAATCCCAACTGGGGATGTGAACAACAATCACCACCACAACACAGGGACGAGGCTGCAGATGACAGGTGGTTTACAGCTAATCCCAAGTCGCCTTCCAACAGGAGAGCTTGCTCTGCTTCTCCCTAACAGTGGACAACTTCCTGGGAATGTTTTGCCCTTCTTTCCTCCATCAGTAACACAAGGAACATCCACAACTTCAACAACATCCACAACTACATCGACGTTGATCAGTGCAGCAAATGTGGGCCCTAGCTCAACAGTTACGAGTGGTAGCATCGACAGATCCCATCCGAGTGCATTCACAGCTGTTACCAGGTCCCAAAGCCCAATACCTGTCCCGAACCGACCCAAGAGTCCACCCCGTTTGCCACAGGATGCCTGTTCATCCAGGCTACGGTCTGGAAGTCCGCCTCTGCTTAGTCCCACCTCCTCCATCTCAAGCTGTGATACAACGGATACTTACCCTAGTCCCAACACACCCCCGCCACGACTGCAACAATCCCTGGTCAACCCCCAGCCTCAAGTGAGCAGTCAGCATCTTGAAACCCAGACCCAGCCATATCCCGTAACAGTAAACACAAACCAGTTTAAAATGCCTCTTGGAAGCCCATCAGCAGGTTTCAAAGTCTTTCATTACCCTGTGATGGAAACCCATAAACCGCCAGCATCACCACAGCAACAGCCTCTGGTGACTTCAACATCGTCACCCGCCATGGACCCTCCTGGGAAACTCAAACTTCCAATTCAGGTTGCAGATTCTTCACCGTCATCAACTGGAATCTTTGGAACTGTCACTGAAGTTAAGTTGGCATTCAAAACGGTACCAATGTCATCGGCAGAGTCGCCTGCTATCCCAACCACCAGTACATTTCCAACAGTATCCTCGTCAAATGCTACCTTCAGTGAAGGTCTTCCCATCACACTGTCTACACCAGTGGATCAGTGTCTGTCAATTGTGACAACAGTGCCTGGAGCAGTACCTTTCATTGAAGGACATCATATTGTGGGGGCTAAGAACCCTCCATTAGACTTCTCTCTGAAGAAGGAAGGCTTACAAAGCATGTCCACACAAACATTCTCTTGCAACAAGAGGCAGGCTTCTGCAAGTTTTGTTACAGGCGCTTGCCCCATTGATGTATCACAATCATTTTCATCACCAAGCAAGATGCTGAGGTTGTCATTTAATATGCAAAATGAAATGTTTCAACAGTCAGGCACAAAAATTGAGGCTGAAGGTTTGCTAAAATGCTCAGAAACAAAGAGTCACCTAGCAGTTGTCGTGGAAGATCTTTCAAACAAACCATCCACATCAACAAACGTTACGACTATGTCAGCAGCCCAAGCAAACAAGGACATGTGGCGTCCTTGGTGATTACACTCAGTACTTGAAACCACTTTTCAAGAGACAATTCCAACACCCACCCTGTCTTTCAGTAACATTATTGTAATATAAACACACATCTGACCAAAGCTGTGATGCAGTTTGTGGAAATGTACATTCCAAAGATGAATTAAAAAGTATATAAACATGAAGCCTACTTCTGATGAATGAACTCTTTTAACACCATGGAGCAGACTCCTTGTTTAGAAGCTAAACATTCCTCAGCTGGTCAAGAAATTGCATGTAAGGAAGCCAAACATTCATTACCGAGTTCTGAAGAGCCCATCAGTTGTCCTGTCCTGTGCCAGATTAATCCAGTCCATACTCTCCCATCCTAGTTATTTAAGATTAATTTTAATGTACAATATACTGTATCTATCCAAATATTAGATGATAACTCTTTTTTCAACTGATGTGATGAATTGGACAAAAATTCTAGTCTCACATTCCAGTACATACGGCATATTGTGGTAAACTTATCTGGCTCAGTTTCCTGCCCAGTATTTTAAAAACCCACCTGGTGAAGAAGGAAAAGATAAAGCCTCTGGCAACCTGGTGTTGCCATAAAATTTGAAGACCATGCATGAAAATACCCATCCATTTCGTACACTTTGATGTAAGCAGCCTAACAGTATTAGGCTTTCCCATACAGTTTTAAAGTAAAACTTCTCACTAACTCACTGCATATTAACTACAGAACTTGTTTCAACCTTGACCTTACTTTTTGGCCATTTATGTACTCTTCTATGCCCAGAAACATTTTCTCAGGAAGAAGGGTGCCAAAAAGATCTATTCACATACATTTTAATATCATTACAGAGGATGTGAAGTCTACAGAGAAAAACAGGGGAATTAGAATTATGTGGACAAATAAGCTGTGACAACCACTGCTAAAGAATTTGGATGAAAACTCAGACAGGATCTGGAAAATTGGGAATGGAGACTTGAAAATTACTTCACATAGTTTCTGATTCACAGATTTTATTGGCAAAACTTCCATCCACGTATAATTGGAACAAACCACCCACAAACAAAAATGCAGCATATGAGAAACTTGTGCTTAGAATAACAATACAGGAACACTTTCCACCTTGGGCACCCCAGCCACAATGTTTTCTGTACTCTGTTGCATTTGTTGGTGAAAATCTGAACTCCATGGTCTTTCTCCCTTCCTCAGGGGGATCAATTTATCTGTTGCAATGGAAAGTAACAAGTTTCAAACAGTTATGGCATGAAAATGATTAAACTCATTCTCCATTATGTGTGTGATTGCATGTGTCAGTAAAATTTATAAAATTACCTGTCTCCCTCTGCATCTACCTAGCCCAACAACTGTACCTGTCATAACTAGCTTCTCAGGCCTCACACTGCAGTTTTTACATTTCCAACAGCTACTGCCATCTTGTGCTAACTACAAGAACTATCTGATTGCAATTGGTCTTGTTATCTCCTTCTCAGCGTTAATGTAAATAATTGTTTGTGAGGTTGTTCTGCAGTGTAAATGTGGAAAATACCTATCATAAATGAGCAGCAGCGCAAATTAAATTGCATCTGAAGGTTTGTTGGTAATATGTGCTACCATTCCATTTAGAATCTTACTTATTTCCGTCGGCTAACTAAAAACAAAGTTCAAAATACATGTTTTACATGGCTGTGAAACTTGGTCTCTCACACTACAGGAAGGGCATAGACAGAGGGTTTTCAAGCACAAGGTAATGAGCAGGACATTTGGGCATAAAAGGGAGTAAGAGGAGGCTGGAGAAAATTGTATAATGCAGAACTGCATGATTTGTATTCCTCACCCAATAGCCTTGGTCGGAAAACCTGTAGGAAAGACGGCATTTGGAAGATGTCAGCATAGATGGAAGTATGTGAACACACAGACTGGATGCATCTGGCACAGGGCAGGGACAAGTAGCAGGCTCTTGTGAACACAGTAATGAACCATCAGAGTCCATGTAAGGTGGAGGAATTTCTTGTCTAGGTGAGGACCTATTAGTTTCTCAAGAATGATATTATTCAATAGAGTCAGTCCATTAGACAACATTTTATATACTGCAACCTGCAGTGCACATATTTCCCAATATATTCTTTGTGATTCTGTAAGTTTCATTCAAGTTCATGTTAATTCAGGCCTACTGCAGAACAAGGTCTGCATTTGGTGATTGCAGATTTATACCATCAATTTCTCCATGCATCATCAGACCTGTTCAAACCACGTGTGTGTTCAGACATGAAGGAAGCACATGTTAGCCCTGAGTTCCTCACTGCTGGAACTGAAGGGATTGTGTATGGTTGGGACTATCATACTTGAATGGGTGCTTGCAAAAAATATCAATGTAGGCAGAACTGATACACAGCATAATTATATTTGAAGAATACTGTCCTCAAGGATGTGCGGCTCTTAATCTGGTAGAAATCTATTAACATGTCAGAGGAATATGTTGCCTCCGTCTTCAAGGCAAATGGCAGTATTCTTCATAGCTACCACTGTAAGAACTTCAGCTCTAACAAAATTACATGTACCTGAAAGCTATTACTACAGATTCTCAAACAGAATTTAATTGCGATAACAATTTTAAAAAAAACCCGAAGCTGTATATAAAAAATCAAAACATCAACAACATGCCGACTTACTACAGTCACAAATTACTGAACCCAAAAAAAGACTGTCAGAAATTCATGTACATACCTTTGGCTTCTCACCTGAACTGCTGCAAATCTATCCTAACCCCGTAATTGTTGAATGCTGTCCCAAAAGAGAAGCAGTTGCCTCCTCCACCAACAACCAAAATTGTGGTCTCATTGTCAATTACTTCACTTGAATGGTTGTGCAGCATAATAGGGCATGATGGATTCTGCACCTGGAATGGAATGTGGGTCTGAAGGTCTGTAGAGTGATACGTTGTCATTATAGAAGAACTTCCTATCCATGTTGTCCGAATTAGAAGCATATACAATATTTCAGACATAAGGGGAAGGGTCTGTACCCTGTGGGGCTTATAAGATATTCCTCATCATGTTTGATTACACAGGAACATCAAACCACTGGCATGTCAAACCCTTCCTCGGATGCAAACTTTTATGTAAATAATAAATTTTCGTAACTGCTTAATAATAAAATGTTTGCTTGTGGATATGTCTGAAGGAGTAAGAAAATTAAGTTAATATATATGTGTAGTATATAGCTGACAACCTGTTTGCTACTCAAGAAGGACTCTGCTCCATGGAGTTACTTTGTTATATATGAAATTTAAGTTTTGGTACATGGCCTTGAAAGGTTTGCCATCTCTATGCTAGTGATTCTGTGAGGTCTGTGTTAGATTAGGTAAAGCCACTGCTTGTCATCAGTCCTGGAGACAACAAACAACTTTATCTGATGCAGCAACCCCTCAAAAGTGGGTGCCCTTTCCTTCTATCCAAAGACACAACATTTACACAAATTCCCTCAAGTAAGATTGGGAGTATGAAGTTTTAAATAATGTGAAATGCAGCTTTCAGAGAGCATGACACGATTATTTGTGTGAATACAAAGGAAGACGCTGCTGTGATTGACATATTAGTACAAGTCCCTATGACAATAACAAACTACCGCACATCAACAGCACTGCTACAGCACTTTCAAATCCAAGGATAATTCATCGAATTAGCACATTTTCATGAAAGTCTGTTCAGGAAATTTGGAACTTATGTTCATACTGATGAACTGTAAACTGGCTCTTTTCTTCAGGTATTCTAACTTCCACCAAACAGGGGAGACAAAGTGCGTGCCCAGCAAAAAAAGCAGAAATATTCTTAATTCTCGTTCACTTACAGGCAACGCATATTCAGTGCACGAGGCTGTATTCAGATCTATGACACAAACTCCAGGCTGATTCCCAGGCAAAGTGTTAACTCCGCCAATGAGAATCAACTGGTCCCCACAGACCGCTGATGTATGTGAGTATCGAGGCAACATTCCATTAACATGCAGTTTACTCCATTTCTCTTCTTCCAGACTGAAATACCAGATGTCTCTCAGAGGCAGCACTTCTTGTCCCAGTCCACCACTCACAACCATGGTTTGCTCACGCCACACTGCTGCACTGTGTGAAAACCTTGCACATGGCCAAGTGACATGAGATGAGTGTGTCCGTTGCAGCACTTCTCTGCAGCTAATGCTCATGTCTGATGTTTGTACTGTCCACACAAGCAGGTCCCCTAACACCTGTACAAGCACAGTAATGAAAGCACATAAAATCACCTCTATGCCTGCCTATGACACCACGAAGGGATACTGGCAATGTGGAGGTTAATGATCCACAAATTCTAGACCTTTTTCCAGGATTTTAATTTACACTCATTACAATGCAGCTAACAAGGACACAATTGATATCAGCTTTATCAACAACAGAGCTCTGAGGTTCCCACGGCATGTCCTATGAAGAATACACTCATATTCAGTGTTATCAGACATTCCAGGTTCCTCCAAAATGTTAGCACATATCAACCAAACTACGCACTGCCATATAAAGACTATAAGCTTCACATATAACTATTTTGCAGAACTCTAAAAACCCATACAAGCTGAAAGTATAGTACTTGCATAATTCATAACAAAAACAGATGCATAATTCATGGCAACCGAATTCAATAAAATTTTCTCATGCTAGTAGATGTGTCAGGTGGTTAAATGGTGAGTGAACCAATGTTTTGAGAACTCCCTTATGACGAGGACAGAGACGGTTCTTGAAACATTGGTTTACTCGCCACTTAACCACCTGACGCACCTGCTAGCCTGAGCAAACTTTATTGAAAAACAGATTATCTCATTTTGAGTAGGCATCATCATTGCAGATGTCATCACCTTCTCCATGTCAGTATTGTTAATTTAATACAAAAAATACATAAATTGAGTGCAGCAGTAACAAAAAATTACTAACATACCTTAAAATCTGGTGTTCGCCCTCCAAACACAACAACATGTTCTTGAACAGGGTCACAAGTGGAACGCTTGAGACATACCGCACTGTGTCTCCAGCGAGATGCAGGAGCATTCTCCCTCAATGTGACAGATGTATTACTGTCCACTACTGTCACCCTCATTCCTCTGTCACTTGGCAATACAGACAGTATTATGGGCCACATGTTCACAGCTCTGCAAGGGGAGTACCGGCCTCCATACAGCATGACCCTGGTGCTGCCATCAGTCCCACACACAGACAGACGTGTGCAGGTGTGATGTAGCACATCCAACATGACATCACGCTCCAGCACAGCTTCTTCAACATAAAGTATGCTGCTGCCAGTCAAGGAACTGCCTGCAGGCTGATTCCTATTGGAGTGAAACAGTCAACCATGGTGAGCTCAAAGCATTACAGGCCTTGCACTTCACTTGGGGTGGTGAGCACTGCTTCATATTCAGAGATCTGACATTTTGACATTCTATAACCTGATCAGCTGAAAAGTCACAAGAAAATTACAAATGAATGAAAACAGGAAACTATCCCACTTATTAGTTCATTTTATAATTCTGATTCCTCTGTGACTACAGGCTTCTGCCGCGATACTGACGAGAACTGCACTCTTCTGGGGTATAACACACCGTCGAGTGGTAATCCTTTACTGACATTTAGGGACAATGTATCGGTCTGATCTTCAAGGGTCAAGAAGCCTGACCCTTGAAGATGGGACCGATACGTTGTCCCGAAACATCAGTAAAGGATTACCACTCAACGCTGTGTTATACCCCAGAAGAGCACAGTTCTCATTCTGATTCCTGTTTTAATAGAGGGTCAACAACCAACGCAACTGATGAAGTTCACTTAACCTTCTCTGGTCTAAGCAAATATCCACACATATGCACATGGACACAAAACATACCCTCCTCTGTGTGCATACATGCACACTCTGAAGCCCAAAAGCTTGTCTTGTCCTTGCCAAACAGAGAGTCTGGTTGTGCCCAGATTCACTCAATATATGAAAATGATTAAAAAGGCAAAGCTACTACCATGCTTCATAAAGAACAATATCATGACGAAGTATGGGAAAGTGGAGGTATAGCTCCATGCATTTTTAACTTTGGAATTAGAAGGAAGTGAATGGTCACCTCAATACCCGACTACTTCACCTCTGGTGAAACAGCCCCTGATACCCACTAGGTCACATGGGCCCCAAAGCCAGTCCAGATGCCTTCCATAAAAAAAAAACGCTTTGTCCCTGAAAGGTAATGAACCCTGGCCCCTAGCCTATTACCTATCCCACCTATAAATATTAAATAAACTACAGTAAGGGAAGACGTGTACCTGCTGCATATGTTCAGGACTTCATGACGTCGGCCGTGCAGAGATTCTGTCGATGGGCCAAATCCACCAACAACCAGTATATCGAAACCATCCTTTTCTCTGACCTTCACAGTCTTCTGTGCAAACCTACACATAGCAGGCTCACTTCCTGGCTGCACAAGCTCCCACTGAACACGAGGTTTCCTTACACAACTGATCATTACATTTCGAGATATGTCTGCAAACTTCACAAACCAGCCTGCCAGACTTCCCTTGGAAGCTACCATAAGCGCAAAATGACAGCCCTCAAGGTGCCATTCTTCCAGTTCATCAAAAGGTTCCAAGTGTAGGATTTTTAATCTTTCTTCATAACTTGCAACCTGCAGGAACATTTCAAACGCTGTCCAGACATTGCAAGAGCTCCACCCCTGTCAAAATAACAAAACATAAATTTAAATACAGCTTTGAGAAATCTGCATTCTCAAGGCAGTAAATATGGTATGAGATGCTATAAAGTACATCAGGCAAGTACCTTATGGGATCTGATAACATGCAGTAAGGTAAACAGAAACAAATGTTGTGAAAGGAACAGATGCCTCCATCTTCTGGGCAGAACATTAAGCTGCATGGGGAGAACAGGGTATGCAGGTAGAGAAATGAGGGAAGAAACCAAGGCTGTGAGGGAACTAAGGGTAACATGCTGGTCCTAAAAAGGGATGTAACACACTGCAATGTATCATATTGCAGGAAATCAAGATCTTTATGTACTTTTCCTTTGACACTAAATACTGCAATGATGCAGCACTTCTCTTGCACTTAATTCACGGAATTTAATACCAACCCGCGAGACATAGCGACATTCCTGTGACTGCATGTCTGGGAACTTTGTGAGAGAAAGCAGTGGACTGTTGATACTCTCAAAGTACTTCTGCATCACAATTCCAAAGCCATCATCTGGATGCACTTGTTCATAAGTAACAAATGTGGCATCTTCAAATTTAGATGCCGCCCACTGTATAAGCAATGATGAACTGTAACAAAAATATTCATATGTTGGAGGTAATAAGGAATTTCAAATGTATGCTTCTTTTGACATCAGCCATGCTGGGAACAAAAACGAATGCTTCCATGATTTCAGGCTTCCACCACAATGTAAATGAGACCTGCACTCTTCTGCGATTCTACACTGCATAAAATCCCACAACAGCCCAGATCTCAATAATGAATGCTTGTTTTCAGATTTTCTCCACCACACAGCTCAGTCACGAAACATGTCCTACCATATACAGGCTACGGTTTTCTAGGTTTTGAAAAAGTGTAGTCCAGTTCATGGTTACCAACGTTTCAGAAAAATGTTCTACCTCCAGCCTCTGACCAAAAATCATATTTAACATTGTTGAGTCATTTCTACCCTGCCTGCAAAGGCAGCAGATTTCTCCTACCACACTAAAACCTATCAAAACGGACGTAATCTCAGTTTTCTACACTGCAAATCCCTGCGTGTTGCATTTCCTACCAAGTGATCTTCCAAAATATTTTGCAACAATGTAAGAATATTTGTTAGTCTCTGACCTGTATGTCCATATATATATATATATATATATAACATACAATAATGCAGCTCTTGTTTATCAATTTAAAGTCTGGCTATTAAAAACTGTTAACACATAAAATTAAGAAAAACAAAAAATATGAATAAATTTGACTTAAATTTGGCAGTTATGTCAATGCCACATTGGATGTAAAACCCACTGGCGTACATAGTTAATGCAAATTGAAATTACACCTGTTAATGTGTGAAGGGGAACAGATGTTAAACTGATACAATTTGACATTTCCTGTCCAAATATCACCAGGTATTATATGACTAACAAGCGGAGTTGGAATAACGTAGTCAGTACAGTGGCCATGCTACAGACGTGGTTTGATTCTAAACAAAAACCCTGAGACCCTCTTCTCCAAAGTATCTGTACTAGCTCTGGGATTTACCTAAACTGTGATTCAATGTGTAATGGGCATTTGTTTCCTGGGGATGAAGTAGCTGGTGCAAGAAACTGAACACTCACCTCAATTTTATGCTAAAAGTTAAGAGGGTGGGGAGATAACCTCCACTTACCTATATGCCTTCATGGCATGACAGTGAGACCTTTGCTTTACTTTATATGATTAATAAGAATTTTTCTCTTACTTTATTTATTCACTTCGGATCCTTATGCAATGTTTCACACACGCTTGAGTAATGCATGACATAAAAACTGTCAGATATGGCCTAAAGGTGTCACAGCAAACACTTGCATCATTCTTCCTACACTATCTACACCGACAGGTGACAGTTACTGAAATCTCATCTTAGTAATTAAAAATACAAGTCCTCCAAGAATTCACAACATACATGAATCAACAGATGACACAGAAGCACGATTAGATTATGGTCACAGAAGGACACTCAATGTCATTCAATATAAATGGACAAATGAATCATACTCCTGATTATTTTTGAAAATTAAACAGAATAACGAAAAGCAAAAGTTGTATCTGTGCTTAATTTAGCACCACACCATGAAGGCGTATGGAGAAGTGGCAGCACATGGAATGTATCAACCAGCATTAATAATTTTTCTCTTTGCCTTAAAATGCCAGTTCATTACAAAAACTGTGAGGTGTTTCTGCCACACTCTGTATAAGTACAAAGCGCAAAACAGGGATAGGTACAAAATCACAATACACCAGTAGAGTATAACATAATTTTGCCAGTCACATGTAAAATAACCAATGACAGCACAGAAGTAGTGACGATGATGATGCAGACATAACTGTAAAGGTTATACAGCGGGTACAGGCTGCTGGAATTCCGTCTCATGGCAGCAAATATTAACGCCATGGTGTTCTGAGACACGACACCATATAGCAGAAGAACATGCTGCTTCGGCTGTCACCTTGGAAAACTGTAACCTGTCCTTGAAAGTTTACAAGCAAATATTAAACCCCAAGATGTTTTATTCTATCACTCACCTTACCTGGCCTCATCCATATAACAGATGGCACATTCAGCAAGAAAAAGAGTTGGCAAGGAAAATTTTGCTCCTGCCTGCATCAGGTTAGACTCCAGCTCGTCGAGGGTATGCAAGTCACTGGCTATCAGACGATACTGAGAACCAAGCAGACCTCTCAAACCATCCTCCTTCACTGTATCCAAAAAAAGGTTCACCATTATGAACACTTGAAAGTCTCAGAATTCTCCATGTATGAATTTGGTATAAAGATAGGTTAACCTAAGGATGTGAAACCTGAGACTGTCACGATAGTGCCTACAAAGACTGCTGTCTTCTGAAATATGACAAAGTACAGATGTGTACACTGCACGGCATTACACAACAAAAGACAACAATATTCACATCCTAGTGTTTTCACAATTTTTCTCAGTCCAACTATGTATACTAACCTTCAAAAGATCCGATACAGTCTCGGAGTGACTCTGAACCCAGGATGCATTTGGTTTTCCTATCAACAACTTCTGTGAAGTCCACTTCATAATAACAGACTTCTGGTTGCAAGGAACCATTGCCAGCTAAACGGAAGAAACTTGTGTCAAATCCAGCACCACATGAAATAATCTGCCAAAACAGAGTTAACAAAAAAGTCATATAAATGCACTCTGTGATTATTTATTTTTGATTTTCAATTCTTGGTTGCAGTTATTAAACTGAATATCTTCCTAAAATGAAATTAAAACATATTTGAGACCACATTGACAATTTAGAACATGAACAGCTTAAATATGGGCAAACAATATTCTGAAATATCTCACGACGAAATACCTGTGTTGGTTGTCCTGACGTCGCATCAAGAAAGGACCGTAGAGTGAAGTCAACTGTCAAGACTCTCATGTAATAACCAAGATGAATCAGTGGAGTGCGCTGACTCCATTTCGTTACAAAGTGACACATATAGTCATCTCGAAAATATCCGTTCTTTGCCATAGAGTATTTTGAGACTGTATTAAAGTCATTTGTTCCCTGGATCTGAAATCAGTAAGAGTGAAGTTTTTGTGCTGTACACTTACTGCAGCTGAACTGAACAGAAACAATGAAAATTTCCACAGCATCATAGGGTATTATCATCTGACAGCAAAGCACGGATGTAATGACTGAAAAATTAATGTACACAAAACAGCCATAAAGTTCAGTCATGCCTCTTCTCACCTACAATGTGGTAATTTTGGAGGATTTGTGTTACATATAATACACAATAAAAATGTAATTGGCGGATGGTTATGTTATGTTAAATTCAACCAGATTGAGAACTGCTGGTTTCCTTATTAAACGTACACTGATTGGGAAACTAGCCAACAGATGTTGCACACTAAACCCATGCAATGTCAGGTCTGACAAACATTACATAACCTCACACATATTATCACCACACACTCGTATACAATATAAAATTACAATGTAAGAAACTTTTTAGAAAACTCCCAACATGTTTCGATGTGACATCACACCATCTTCAGGGGAGCTGCTAATATGTTGCAAGTCTTACAACACATCAGCAGCTTTTAATACATACTTTGGCTTAAAGCGTCAGGTGATCAACAACATGTTTTTAACGAACTTCTAAATAACCAGGCTTGTGTAATTTAAGTACTTTTAAGTGTTCTCCATGTCTCCTCTGAAGATGGTGTAATGTCACGTCGAAACGCGTCGGGAGTTTCATAGAAGTTTCTTACATTGTAACTTTATATCGCGTACTGCTTGGTGGTGATAATGTATGAGTGAATATACGCACACAGTATGGACAATTTTTAAAAATTACATAACCTAACCGTACGTCATGCTAACCATCACTTTCAGACACGATAATGGTCGATTCACATTCGTGTCGACTTTTATGGCAGTTGTTACCTGTGATTTCGATTTCTTCATGTTTCCCTTTGTGTACAAAATATTAAACTTCCTTCCTTTCCTGTTGGTCACTCATAACTTCGTGCCACATTTGAACTCATCACACATACACACTTTACCACACCTTTCGTCGCTCTTTCCGCGGTTCAACACGGAATACAGCTGTAAACGTGGAATGTGCTGCCATCTCCATCTCCATCTACATCGAACTGAATTAAGGAGCCGGGCGAGGAATGAAGTTTTACGCAATGAAAGGACGGGACGTGGTAATTCACGCGTTATCTAAATTGACAGTATGTGAAACATATTGCGTTCTGAAATGGAACCCTGTTATGGTACTTGTGTGCTACTACCTTTCTCAGCAATTTCGCGCAAAAATGAAAATTCTGATATTTCCAGTGTAAACAAAGTATCTCGTACGTATATTACAGCAAAATTCTACAGGTTTCCGACGACGGTATATCATATTTGGTATCATTCACTATTTGAATTTCGCCCATCGTCCCGTGTTTAGCATAGACATTAAACACAGTTTCGGGAAAACCATAGCTATTCTAAACATGTGGTCTTTAAAACCCCAGAAGTTTGTCCTTCGAATTCAGCTTTTCAATTCAATTCATTTTCTTATTCAATAGATCATTACAAGGGTTCAACTAGTCCAATATATACAAAATAGTACAATGTAAAGTCATATGAGTCAAAGTTGCATAAAATACATCAAGAGAAGAGGCACACCATAATTACAATGAAATGCGACACATAAGACAAAAACAAAACAAAGAAAATAACAGTCACAAGTGTAATTGCAGTTATTTAGACACTGAAGAGAATGCAATCAAATCAACCAAAACCCAAAAGAAATTTAATTGAAAGTTCAATCACATCTTAAAATTTAAAATCTAAAATTAAAATTGAGTTAGAATTAGAATTGAAATTGGAATTACTTAAAATTGAACAGAGTAGGCTCTTCCCTTTCCCTTTTCTTGGAGGAGAGGGACCGATCCTGTTTCCGAAACACAGCTTTAATTCGGATTTTAAAATACTGGACAATGGCCAAGTGCGTCTAGTGAATGATCCCAAAGTATATCCTTTTTCTTATACATTCAGTATTTCAAAGATATAAATCTTTCTTGTAGTTCTGAGCTTAGTCCGCAGCGATTCTGGGTAACGGCACTGCCCACGCAATTTGGGCGGAAAGATACATCGCTTAGATGCACTTTTTCTTCGTGTTATTATTATGTTACTGTCACCGAATGCAGGGATTGTTTGCTTCCGTTATCTGCTTGACGAATCTCTACCAGATTCTAACGGATTAAAGAAAGGGACATACTGAAACGAAATCACTTCTAATTTGATCAGAATTTAATATTAACACATCTAATGAAACAAGCACAACAGAAAACAACCATAAAAATTCCGTAATGCCAGTGGGCCAAGAAATACACGAGAATATGGGAACTAAAAGTTGTTTACAATATCTCAGGATCATCGCTGCGTACGGACAAGCAAGCATTAAGAGGCCAAAGTCGAACGTTGAATGCACTCTTTATCAAGAAGACCCGGACAGTCAAATAACAGATGTTCGCTATCAACTTCGACAAACATCAGAAGCGCACTGACATATCTCAACGGGGACACTGTAAAAGGACAAGCCTAGCTGCCAACTCGCAAACAAGTACTTTAATATCACGTGTTAATCTGTGTTGATGATGAAACTGAAGTCTCATTCCCGACAAACAAATATCGCTGTAGGATTTGGAAATATATCACGAATAGCTTCCCTTCATATCTCTCGTGATTGTACATTCAGAGTCACCTGACACATCTTACGTCACAATCCACAACGTCGGCATTTGGTAAAGCATCTACGAACCGACAAAATTCAAAACGTAATACGCAGTCACACGCGCTGTTTTGAAGCGCGTTCGCAAAAATGAGGAAATCGACCATTAGCTTCCTCATGTCTGTCTGTCCGTCCGCACGGAACTAGGCTCCCACTGGACGGATTTTCATGAAATTCGATATGAGTATTTTCGAAAATATGTCCAGAAAATTAATTTTTCATTAAAATCTGATAAAAATAACACGTCCGTTACATGAAGACCTATGTACATTTATGAAAATATCTCGCCCAATTCTCCTTAGAATGAGAAATGTTTCAGACAAAAGGTGTAGAGAAAATCAAAACGCACATTTTATGTTCAAAACTTTTTTCCGAAAGTCATGCCGTTTATGAGATAATCAGGGAAAAATATTGTAACCGACCGCTTCACAAATTGTTTTAGGGTTGCTTCAAATGTCAGTTGTGGGGAGTATTTCATGCACTATTGTTGTAGTTGGTTTATTGCAGTGTGGCAGTTGCCTCTGCTGTGTTGTGGTCGGTTGAGTGACCGACGTGTTTTCACTCACTACTGTTGCGACACCTAACAAAGGTAAGAGAACATTTGAGTTTTTTTTATTTTGTTGTTGTGTAAACTGTTTAAAGAAAAACTTGAGATGGTCGCAACAGTAGTGGCTGTGAGAGCAGTGGTGAAAGAGGTAGCGGAAAGAAGTTGCCGTGTGTTCAAATCAGAAGACTATTTTAATGTGTGTAGAATAAAGCACAAACTGTGGAGACCAAGTATGAGTCATCATTCATGTGGCTTTAATCCCCCTGTATAATCCCTGGGATGGACCCATGTTCCCGATGAGTACCCAGCTTCTGTAACCGCAAGTCGGGAAAAGAGGTGGACGGTTACAATATGATACAGCCAGACAGGTCATAGATAACAAAGCAATAAGGTGCATGAGATTTGCATGCTGGATAATTAAGGCTAAAGGCACACACATGAAATATGTAACACTCATTGCTTTTCCACAGCAACAATGATTACAATAATGCGCCTCAATGCTGCGTTTATACTTCATTGCCTGTTTTCTTTAATTCTGTGATCGCATTCGTGTGTTAACATAAGGGACACTTTATACCAGGGTTCCTCAACCTTTCTGGTACTACGGATCTGTTACAAAGGTCCAAGACTTCTGCAGACTCCCTCCCCAAAATTACCTCAACTCGCGTAATCCATTGCCGCAAGTTGCGGTAACATTTAATGATAGAATATTTACAAATAAGAAATATATTTAAAGCGTAACTACATTATTAAGTAAACGTAACAGTTTCTTATAAAATAAAAACTTTCCTGGCAGTAATTACAATAAAAATAAGATAAGGAAAAGGTTAAGGATCTAGGAACAACTTCATATTCTACTGAGCTGAGTCTACTGCACTCATGATGGACATTTCGACCCTTGAAGACGAGACCATTAGGTTGTCTCGAAACGTCGGGCACCAATCACACAGTCACGCAGCACCAGGTATCGAAACAATGGAGACCTCATATAAATAACGCACAGTTATAACACATAATTCTAGTTATTGCGTTACTGGTGCTGTATTTTAGAACTTTTCTTTTTAACACAAAAAAGGCGACACGATGACACTTTTTCCGACATATTAAAATATTTGGTATCGCTCAAATTGATTACTTCTCTGATATAAGTGTGAATGTAGGCCCTATAAGCCTTTTAGTCACAGAATAATATATGTCCCCAGGTCAGCTGCAAAAAATGTAGTACACAGCCTTCCGTGCCTTTATCAAAATAAAGACTGCATGACTAATGCCGTTTTTGAACTCAGTATCTCCAGTGTTTCTATGTTTCCGAAGAAGAACGTAATATGTGCACTTTAACGGCATTCTCAAGGTTAGTAAAGACACCTTACACGTAATTAAATCTGCCAATTTATCATCATCATCATCATCATCATCATTATTTGGGGTAGTCTCAGGCTACGGCCGGTGTCGTTGCGCACCCACAGTACGGGTTTTGAACCAAGTATCTGCTGGGGGCTGCATCAGGGAGTACTGAAATGGGTGTATACAGCCCGGAACACGGTACGCTGACATAATTAGCCTCTCCATCAGGTAAGTACAGTTCACACTGAGGAACATTCTCGCGATGGGACAGGTGTTCAGCACGGCCACTTCCTGGACCTGGGACAGTAGGTGCGGTGGTAAATTGAGGCTTTGGTTAAGCATCTTAGGGACGGACCCGTAGCAGACAAGACCAGTAGAATAACAACACGCTTGTTCAGTCGCCACTGTTGCTTGATTTCAAACGCCAATTCCTGACATTTGCGTTGTTTCCTGTATTTGTGGCTTGTACATTGCGCGTCGCCGATCCCAGTGGCCGCGCGGTCTAAGGCGTAGGTCTGCGGCCGAGCGCTTGCTGGGATCGTGGGTTCGAATCCCGCCGGCGGCATGGATTGTTTGAGTGTCATCAAATGAAATCACAAAAACCCCCGACACCTACTGTGAATAAGTAGGTAGAAGAGGGAAAGACTAAGAAAGAAAGAAAGATTGTGGGTCAATGGAATTGCTGTCAATAAACAGAGCTTCATTATTTGTCCTGGCCCATCAAAATGAACAGTCTTGGCCGTTGATAGGGTTACGATACCCGTACAGTCTGTAGTTGTGGTTTTCCAGGATGACCTGCGGCTGTTTATAATATAGAGAATATGGTTCCTCAAGAAGGTGACGCTGTTTCTTCAATTCCTGACTACAAATTTTGGCGACCTTTTCATGTAGGTTTTTATAATTATTTTGGGCTACTTTTGGACAAGAGGCAATCACATGTTCGATAGTTTTCTCCGAAGATATCTATGCTTTGGCATAGTGGTGGGTCTTGCGTCGTCAAATGATCCCGACAGCTATGCCGGAGTTAGCGTTAGCTACTGGCAGGAACTCTCAAGAAGCACTGGTCAAAGGTCATGAATCAGACAAAAGGGATACCCTAACCCTCCAGGTAAAGAGTTGGGCGTTGGGTTAAAATTCCAATCCCGTAAAATTCTTAACTGTCGGGAAGCTTCCCACAAATGAGTCCGGACGAAAACATCTAAGACGACCCAGCAAGGACCTAAGAAGATCTGAAGGTAATGATCGTTTGAAATGGGAGGCCAAATTCGCAGGATCAGGACCAGTGGAGGGCAAAAGCAGAACAGACCAAGCTACATCACGGACTGTAGCGTCAGTAGATTGCTATTATTATTACTATCATCATCATCATCATCATCATCATCATCATCATCATCACCTCCTTTATGCAGGGTATTCACACTTATATACCTGAAACAAACCATGTTTCTAGGGTATACAGTGTCGCAGCTATTCCGCGCGTACTCTTAATGGTGCATATAACGCTGTCTTCTATATTAAATTCCTTTGTGCTTCTACATTAGCACTTTCCGCAGTGTGTGTTCTGTGCCCAATATAGCTGTTTTCTGTAGTTCCTTGATATCGTGCTTTCCCGGTACGCTGCTCAAGTATTTTCTGAAGGATTTTGAAATGGTTCCTTTGCTCCTATTATAATTGGCGTCACCTTAGTTTTTATATTCCACATGCGCTGTATTTCTATTATGAGGTCTTTATATTTTAGAATCTTCTCAGCTTCTTTCTTTATCACATTTCTGTCCCCCGGGATCGCTATGTGAATTAGCATACATGTTCCTTTTTCATTACCCCGGATTATGATGACTGGTTTATTATTATTATTATTATTATTATTATTATCATTTCATCCATATTCCTTAATTTATAGCAGTTTAGCTGAATCTCAAAAGAGTACGTGTCTCACTGAACAACCACTTCTTGTTCACTGCTCCGCCAAAAACCTTCCGACTATGCGGCATGTATTATTAACTTTTACTGTTTTCTGCATTAGAATATACAGAGCAGGGCGGAGAGTAATAAGCAGGTTTAAACTTTCGTGTAATCTGTTTGTGGTAATACCCGCTGTGGACAGGACTAGTGGTACTATATAGGCCGTTTTCAGTTGCCATCTACTTATAAGCTCTCCTTTCAAGTCTGCATACTGCTGGAGCTTCTCGGTGACGGTGCTGTTAAGGTTGTGACTGTTAGGAATTGCGACATTATTATGATTATGATTGTTATTATTGTTTACCACATAGCATATTTCTTAATTTTGTCAATAGTCTTATAGTTGATAAGCAGAAATCCTATCACCATATCATGTCACATGTTGCAGGTGAGGTACAACTGATTATCTGAGACCGCAGTGATTTAGATTAGACTGTTATCTGGACAGCTGAATATAAAAGGACGGTTTGTTTTGACACGTCAAATCCGAGACACATCAGGCGGGAACAGTTCTAATCTTCGACATGAACATGGTATCACGCTGGAGCTTTTTCCTTTTGCTCGGAAGTTTCTTTGTCTGCGGAAATGCAGGTGAGTGCACTACGAGCATAATTCTTGGACATTAATACGAATGTCTTTCATGTAGCTACAAACATTTCGCCCATTCTTTCTGAACACTCTGTACAGTGCACAACAAAGAGAACAGACAGTAACAACATAGGGCACTGATGTTTGCTAGACACAAGTGCGACTAGAAACAACAACAAACTATAATGAAGTGGTTTAACTTATATTCGGCCCATATGGTATTGCAAGGTAGTCAGGAAGTTGGGCGTATTTGTCACAAGTAAAGCTTCGGTATGTATTTGTGTATATATTTTAAAAAATAAAAAATCTTAATGATATAAGTAAGAGGTTTACTCTTCTTCTTCTTCTTCTTCTTCTTCTCCTTATAATGCGCTACAACCTATACAAGGTTCTGGCTTTCTCAACCACTTTCTTCCATCTGTCTCTATTCTGCACTACATTCTTCCAATCACATATTTTCATGCTTTTTATATCTCCCAAAACGTCGTCTTCCCATCGTGTCTTCTGCCTTCCAGTTGCTCTTTTCGACATGGGTTTCCATCCCTTCATCTTCTTACAAAACGGCTAATGCAGCGGCAACAGGAGGTGCAGTGTTCTAATAGCGGCCGAGGCACCGGCCACTCGCAACTATTTTGTCGTGATTTTCCTCAGTCGCTACACGCAAATGCCGGGATAGTACTACGATTAAGCTGCTTCTTTTAAAGTGCGATTAATGATTCCGAAATAGCATCATCATTCGATGCTATATGGACTCCGATGTTGATAGCGTATTTACATAATCTTACGAGTAACTAAAAAGAACAATATTACAGCTGGAACACTGACCACGGTCTACGACGGCCGAAATATACTGAAGACAGCACAACAAAAGTAGTTAGTAGACGAGTAGAATAGATTAATATAAATTACGTACTATAATATACGCATTTGGTTGGTTTTTTAATTATAAAAAAGGACAAACTTGACTTTAACTTTACCTTCATATCCTAACCGTGCTAATCTGTGTTATAAATAATTTGAGCGAAAGATAAACATACTAAGCCTTGTAGCAGGAAAGAAAGAAAGAAAGAAAGAAAGAAAGAAAGAAAGAAAGAAAGAAAGACTCATGGGTTCTCCTGATCGTAAAGAAAAACAATGCAAATGATAATGTTCTGTTGAATTAACTGGTGTCATACGGTGTTCGTATATTAAACACATCTTAAAAAATATATTTATTTTTATTAATTACGCAGAAGCAACTCATCATTTTTAAACTCGTATTTAGGCTACTAGTTTAGGCTCATAAGGACCATCATCAGGCAATACCAGAAACTGTAAGCTGAAAAACTCCATGAGCCAAAACTAGTAGCCTAAAAACGCATTTCAAAAGAATGTGTTGGGTCTCTGTAATTAATAAAAATAAATATATTTTTGTAATCTGCATACCAACGGGGATGTCTTGTATTAAAAATAATACATATTAATATAATGCGTGGTACATACTGAATACAAAAACACAACGAACTTTTTACTCAACAGAATGTCCTAGTATTATCAGCAGATCACAATGGCAGGCAAGACCCCCGGTCAGTACACCAGAAACACTGAGCGTGCCGGTAAACTATACCGTTATCCATCACGGGGGCAGCAACTCCTACTGCACAACACAGACCGCGTGCGCTGCCATAGTGCGTGCCTACCAGAACTACCACATAGACAGCAACGGATGGAACGACATTGGCTACAACTTTGTGGTCGGCGAAGACGGCAACGTGTACGAGGGACGCGGCTGGAACGCCGTGGGTGCGCACGCCCCGACATACAACACGAAAAGCATTGGCATCTGCATCATAGGGGACTTCACAAGTAAGTCTGTCTGGCATGACCATCATTAAAATTTAAGCATGAACATTTGATGATTTCCACAGATAACCTTTACACTGAACTACTTTTAAGACAGACAGCATGAAATTAGTTTCATTGAATAGGCACGACATGAGACTGAAACATTCCTTGAACACATTTTGATAGAATAACCGGTGTAAGTACCCAGAGGGAACGTTCAATCGGCAAATGTCAAATCAGCTGTACTGACTGAACCATAGGCACTTCTCAACTGCTTCACAACCAGAGGCCGTTTTTGGCGGTGCCTACCACGTGGCATACGGGCTATAAAATGCCTTACTACATGGGAACATGCACAGGACAGAATTTCATGCTTTCGTATAGGTTTTTGTCCTTACACATGGAGCCAGCATAGCGTAGTCAGTACAATGACTAGGCTGCGGGGTGGACGATACGGGGTTTGAATCCTGGCACAAGCAAGACATTTTTCTCTTCACCAAATCACCCATACAGGCTCTGGCGCCAACCCAGGCTCCTAGTCGATGGGAAGTGGGGTTCTTTCACGAGGGTAAAGCGGCCAGGGCGTCATGTTGACCACTCACCTCCATCTAGCGAAGAGCTTACGAAGGAGTGGAGCTGTACCTCTACTCCCCCTATATGCTTTCACAGCGTGGACAGGTACAGCCTTACTCTTTATACTCGTACACACAGACAACTTATTTACACTGACCGTTGCTGCTGAGAGGGCAGCATAACTCTTTCATAATCAGGATACACCTGGTGCACGTCTCCGCTCGTAGACCGTCTACAGTCGCTGAGGATTTTCACGGTTTTCTCAGTGCATCCAGGAAAATGCAGCTATAGTACTTAAAACAAGGCCACGACCGCTTCCTTCCGGATACTTTCCAATTCATTGCCCACTTTACAGTAACTGATGGCGTCGTCAGATGATAATTAAATACTGCCATACTAACTTTCAATGTTTCTCTCACTCGCAGTCCTCTCATCTTTCTAACGGTCCGCTTCAAAACTTTTTTCTTCCATTGCGTCTCTCGCATCTCACACAAGAATCCCTTATCTCCATTTACTTCCACCCTATTTTTCTGGCCTTGAGCGGCTCTTTCTTCATCGTCTTTATCCGTAATTCTCCACAGTATTCCTTCCTGTTTCTCATTCGCCTTCACCTCTTTTTATTCACAATTTTAGTCTCTCTCTCCATCGCTCATGTCTTTGCCCTACTCTCGCCTTAAATTTATCTTCATTCATATGTCTCCTTTGCACGTTACCATCCACCCAACGGAATCGCAGACAGTTTACAGTTTCAAAATGTATCGAATCATGCCATACTAGACGCTGTTTTTCCCCTTGAATGTCCATGTTGGGCATTGGGGGGGGGGTGGGGGGGTGGGCGGGAGAGAAAGTGTTTTATTTAACGACGATGCCATAGCGCAGGTGGTAGAATAATGAAATGTGTGGAGCACTGGCGGAACGATTCTGACGGGGAATACCAAAATACTCGAAGGAAGATCTGAACCAGTGCCCTTCTACCACAAATCCCACACGGACTGACCTTGGATCGAATCCGGACCTCCGAGCTGAGAGGCCGGAGACTGAAAGCCTCAGCCACGGCACGGTTAAATCCGAGTTCAGTACCAGGGTAGTTCATGTGTGATGTCCTGGGAAAACTGGTTCTGCTGTATGGGTTTCTTCCCAGAGTAAAGCATCTGGCGCGCACACAGAGAAGGAGGTGCCGGGCTGCAGCCGTCCCCCAAATCCAAATTTCTTAAAAACAATAGATTTTGTAGAAAGGATGACATCAAACGTTTTACGCGATTTATCCTTCAGCCAAAAATCGGCCACTGAAATCGGCCGATCAGAATTTTGAAAAATAAAATAATAAACTTATGAAGTCTCAGACGAGCTTAAAAAACCAAAACGATTTAAACTAAGCAATGGGATGTGTAGTTATATGTATGTAAATGCAGCTGAAAACAGTGTTATGTTACAGTTATATTTATGAAATGATATTTGAACACAGTTTTTAAAATCAAATGTAAAGTATATATAGCCTCACTGACAGCCTCCCCAACCCCCCACCCTGAAAAATGCGCCTGTAATTCCATTAATACACATTTGTCATATCGTCACCACCACCTCAAGCAGGCCTGCTTGAGACAGCAGTGTCAAGTGGTTCAGTGCCATCATTACGCGTTATAATTGTTCACACGCATTTTCTTGCAGATCGTCTACCAAATCAGGCAGCCCTGAACGCTGTCAAGCAACTAATTCAGTGCGGAGTGGACAGTAACAAGATCAGATCAACTTATCAGTTGATCGGCCACCGACAAAACACGGCGAGTAGCACGGACTGTCCCGGTAACGCACTGTATAATGAGATCAAGTCCTGGTCGCACTGGACTGCAAACCCCAAGAGTGTCAACGGGATCCAGATCGCCGGGGAGAAGGAGGATCCAATAAATGACGCAGCGTGACTGAAGACGGGCACTATGCACGGGGGAAGTCCCAGCGTTAGGTGGGATCTTCCGTGTGTTCTGTGCTTGCAGTCATAACTATACTTATGCAAAGGTTTTATTTAATAAAAATATAAAAAACCATAAAACCTTTTAAGTTTCACGTACTTCAAAGATAAACTAATTGTGTATGTATAATTTTTCGAATTCAAAAAGAAGATGAAATTACTATAGTAAAAAACATTTGTACTGGGTTATATCTCTTAATAAATTTGTAGTACTGTATATAATAAATATCAATCACCAGTAGCACTGTAACTGAACTTATTGGCACCAACCAACGCATAATGGTAAACACATAGACAGTGTGTATTAAAAACTGCCAAAACCCTACATATGTTTCGACAAGATATTGTCATCATCAGGGGGTTCTGAATTAAAGGTGCCCAACGTCCTCTCAACCAACCATATGTTAAAATATCACACACTACGACGTCAAACACACAAGATCACAGCCACTGTAGAGGTTTTGCAGTTGTTAATAAACACTATCTATGTATTTACAATTTTGCATTGGTTGGTGCCAATAAGTTCATGACAAAATGCACGGTATGTATAATCTAGTATTCCGTTACACTGCATTGGATCACACTAATACCGCAACACTAACAATAATATCTCGAGGTTTCATTGTACACTAAAGCAGTTGTGCACACCCTACACCAGACTCACTCAGCCGTAGTTCCTGGGCAACACACTGCCCGCGACACAATGTTATGTTGGCCACGGAGACATTTAAAATGACAAAAGATATTTTAACACTTTGCCTGGCAAAGACAAAGCATTTCTGAGAACTTATGGCCTGTTAATTTATGGAGGGATACACAACATTGCCAACTCATTTGTAAAAAGATTCGTATTGATTGCACATCAACGCATTTTATTCAAGGATATGTCACCATCACATTACGTACAATATCCAGATTTTTATATTCCTTTGCATTGATGCCTCCCTGAGGACAGTGATGTATCGCTGGAACATATAGAAGGGTTGATGTATATGGATGATATGTGGTTTTATATAAATTGTGTGCATTTGTTGGTGTGTGTGGGTGATTGTAGTGACAATACATGGATCAGATAATATTAAATGGGTTAGACTGTACGAGTATCTATGGGTTTTGTATGATTCCTACAATGAACAACCGAGTACTTCCCTAAACAGCATCAACCAGTTAGTAACTGTAATGGAGAGAGTGTGCGTTTTCTGCGACGTCCAAATTTCATCTCTGCACTATATAATTTAGCAAAATTTGGCCTTATATTGGTTATACGGGTCAATGTGTTGGTACATTATAATCCTCAGAATAACTTGTAATTATTTCCCTAAACAGAATCAACCAATTGATTTTGTAATTGAGAATCAGTGTATTTTCAGTGAGACAGGAACTAAATTCTTAAGTATATGTAGATACACTTCAAGATTTAGATAGTTAAACGGATGGAAGACTGGGTATATTTACAAATATGTACCATTTTATAAATGGAAAACTCTTTCAAGATTATAATGTGTGAGACTGTGTTTTTAATGGACTTTTCAAACGTCAGTCTATCAAAACAGTATTCTACAGTCTCAGCCTTTTACAGAAAATTCCTTTGTTAGATCGTGTGTGGATAATGAAATTATAACACTGGAAGCGACACACTCGTTTCAAAGCCGTTTGTGTGGGAAATAAGCAGTTACACAAGGTCACATGCAATACAGCTGCAAGTCATGAACGGAAAAATACATTGCGTTGAACTCGGATATAACGTCACGAAAGGGAGTGAAAATTTTGTGTCGTTATAAATGAATGTTGTTATAACCCAGGAGTATAATGTTAACAGTGAGGAATTACTTGGTACCATAGAATACCTAATGCTATAGACGACGTGTCGTATAAACCGATGCCGTTACAAGTGGGTTCGACTGTGGTTATAAAACTGACCTTTACTCAGAGCTACAGAAATCCCTAAAGTGTAGCCTACCCGTCCGTTTTTGAGACTCAAGTACACTTATTGATTACAAGGAAACTTGGCGGTGAATAAATTAATACATCCTTGAGAAGAAGACAGAAGAGGCCTACAGGTAGGCTTACTCAGAGTTACAACTTTACACTCTGTCTTACAATCCTGGCACAGGCAAGGGATTTTTCTCTTTTCCAAAACGTCCAGATCGGCGCTGGGCCCCACCGGGCCTCCTGCTCAATGAATACCAGGGTTCTGTCCAGGCAATAAGACGGCCAGGGCATGAAGTTGGCCACTTACCTCCATCTAGTGCCACGGTCAAGAATGAATGGAGCTATACCTCTACTCCCTCTATATGCTCTCACGACATGGACGGAGGAACCTTAACTTTATATATAATGACAAAGTGTACAGCAAGAAGCCTGCTCATGTTTTGCAAACATAACATAACATAACAATGGGGGGCGTTCGCCTAATCATTGTTGCTGTGGGAGAGCAATAAGTATTACATACTCTGAGTGTACATTTGTTGCCTTAGTCGTCCAGCACGCAAAGCGCATGCGCCGTACTATATTGCCCTCTGTGGCCTGTCATGCTGTACCATATTTTTCCACATTTTCTCATAAATGGCATGATTTTCAAAAAAGTTATGTAATATGAAATGTGTATTTTGGTGTTCTCTACAATTTTTTCCTGACAAATGTCTTATTTTAAGAAGAATTCAGCGAGTTATTATCATAACTGTACATAGGTCTTCAAGTAAAGTACCCGTCATTCTTGTCACATATTAATGAAACTTGAATTTTCTCGACAGATTTTCGAAAAATACTCAAATATCAAATTTCATGAGAATCTGTCGAGTGGGAGCCGAGTTATTCCACTCGGATTGAGGGACAGGCATGATGAAGTTAATAGCCCCTTTACGCAATCTTGTGAACGCGCGTAAAAACGTCAGTGCAGACAAATGATCACGATTAGTGCAGCAATTTTCATATCAGTGTTTAGGAAATGAGATACGTACTGAACATGGTAAAAAGCAGTCCCATTACAGGCCTGAACAGGCCCTTAGGCTTCCAGGAGGTCGAGGCTCCCAGATTTCAAGACAATCGGCACATGAAGGTGGTAGGTTTTCAGCCACAGGCACCGGCCGCGTTTAGCCCCCAGGAAATATTCCTGGTACTCATTTCTGTTAGAGGCTGAGTCGACCCCAGGGCCATAGTGCGACCGACAGGATTATGCCAAAGAAAGAATCCAATTGCACCATCGGGAATCGAACCCGCGACCTGCCGGTTTGTAGCACAGTGCCTCAACCAACTGCGCCACCGCGCCCCCCACTGAACATGGTAAACAAAAATTTAAACTATTTCTCTAGCACCTCAGTTTTCACATTCTGCTGGTTGTTGGTCGTAAAGAAAGCAGTGTTGCCCGGGCACGTTTGTATAATCTAGGTAAATGGACTATTAGGACAACCTGTACATATATTTACTTACTTAGATATGTTCTGCACAAGGCAATGAGTTTTATTCGAATTCATATAGCCATTCACACGAATAATTTTTAAGCGTTTCTCTTTTTTTTTTTCACCACTCTGTATGTTACGTATCCCTTCCCATGGTGCCTCTATTCTTAGGACAATTACTGGCCTCAGTGAATTGGTTAATGATTTCTCTGTGTTTTGTATTGAAAATATTGATTGACGCTTATACTATATTCTGTGTAAGTCAACCTGTCACGGAGCAAGTGACGAGGAGATAACACGGTAAAGTCATGGCTACATGTTTACGTAATTTATTTATTTACGAGCATAAAGACCGTTAAAATGCCAACCAGAAATTATTTAAAAGAACAGCCCAAAATGCGTAACCTGTATAATTTGAAAAATTCTGGACCGGTACACAGAATAACAATACACAGCAAGCGATGCTGTCATCTACAGACCTTTTCCGACAAAAGTGGGCACTGTAATACCGACTCAAGCTTAGCATCTTTCTGATCTTATTTGCAGCTACTAACATACATAACTGCAAGTTTATTCAACTACACTATCAATGTTTCAGACTACGTAGCTTCGAGAGTTTAGTGTATTGTGAACTGGACGTGACGTGGAAGCAGTGCTCAGTGATGGGCGATCAGTATGAGATACCATCCGGGAATTTGAAAAGAGGGATTCGGGAAAATAACCCAGACATTCTGTTAAGTGTAAGATATCGAGGACAATGATCCTGTAGAAAAATACATGATTATGGTTCAAAGGTATTTGTGTCAATAGGACAAGATCAAAGTCTTTCGTGATTTTACTCAATCCTTCCACGCAAATGCCAGGGCAGTACTTAGATCAGGCCACGACTGTTCCTTCCAAATCCTTCCCAATTCATCATTCACCCATCACTCTACCATCGACGCTACAAACATGCGACAATGACAGCGTCGTCAACCAAACCACATAAAAAAAACCTTGCTCAATCAGGAAACAACTGCGGTGACAAAATTAAAACCTGGTGCCATTCAGCAAGGATTCACGTAAAAACGAACCACAGTTCTTTAAACTCATACATAATACACAATACACTGCAGTACTTTGAATTTTAAGGTGAATTTTTAGGCCGCGGTGGCGCAGTTGGTTGAGGCACAGCGCTACAAACCGGCAGGTCGCGGGTTCGATTCCCGATGGTGTCAGTCGATTTTTCATTGACATAATCCTGTCGGTCGCACTATGGCCCTGGGGTCGACTCAGCCTCTAACAGAAATGAGTACCAGGAATATTTCTTGGGGGGTAAACGCGGCCGGTGCGTAGGGCTGACAACCTTACCGCCTTCAAGTTCCGATTGTCTAGAAATCTGGCAGCCTCAACCTCCTGGAACCCTGTGGGCCTGTCCAGGCCTGTAATGGGACTGCTTTACCTTCTTTTTTACCTTTTTTTCAGATTTTTGCGAAATGAAAATTATGGCGCGTCTTAAATTCGAGGTATTATTTTTCACCCTTCGAAAGTCTCAAAAACATCCTTTTCCTCGAAGAACAAGTGACTTCACTAAAAGAGTCAGTAAATTTTATGGTGAGTAAGATGTCCTTTTTATATTTATTATATTTCTTCTTGGACTGTTTGACCTTTCAATATGGGACCAACGGGTTCCCCTGAACGGCGGTAACTACCAATCTTGCTGCGTAACATCCCATACGTGCGAAAATCTTATTTATTATATTTAATTTTAAATACATTACTAACATTTTTAATTCGTTAATAAATTCCTTTAAAATATATTTACGCCTTTCTAATTATCATCCAACATTGTTTCCTGAAAACCCCTTTATAAAAGTGGGGCGCGTCTTAAATTCGAAGTAATGCGGTATACACAGTCTGTAAGAAATCACAATACTTGACGCAGAATTTCGCCTTTTATGAAGCTTCAAATTTCTTCATGTTTTTAACTGACTATACTTGAAGAACCCGATCAATTCGAGTTGGTTGCTAACAACACTGTTACTAAGTGAGTAGTGGCATGATAGATGGCAGCATGCAGCTGAGGACGGGCGGTGCAGGGGGACATAAATGATTAATTGGATAAAGGTTCTCATCATCTCTTTCACAGAAGCAACCAGCGATGAATTCTTTTTAAAAATCATAATAAGGCATAGACGAACCATACCAGTAGAACGTCATAATTAAATCAATAAAGATGAGGGTAGGCCGACGTTTCGGTAGGACGGTTAGCACTCATGATCCTTATTACGGAGGTTTTGGGTTCAATTTTCAACCATATGTCTAAATTTTTAATCCTTAAAAGCCTGTATTTCATACACAAAATATACAAAAACTCTGTTCCTTCCTCTCAGAAAACACACTGCGCTGCCATCTCAAAAACCTATCTCTTCAACCTGCTTAACAAACAAATGTTTTTCACTCAGAAAGTCACATTAAGAACTCCATGGAGCAGACTGCTTCATGAGAAGCTAACAGCTATTCAGCTAGTCAAGAAATTTCCCGCATTTTATGGAACCCGAATGTTCATTACGGCATTCATAAGCGCCCACCACCTGTTCCTGTCCCGAACCCTACCAATCCGGTCTACGCCGCCCCATCCACCTTTTGAAGATAAATTTTAATATTATCCTCCCATCTATACCTAGGTCTTTCAAATGGTCCCTTTCCCTCAGGTCTCCCCACCAAAAACCTATATCACACGAAGAACATGAATGCAGGCTATTGTTTACAACGGTAGCTGGACAGGTAGCAATCACCGTGCTTCCAATAATTACTTGAAGTCTAATTATAATTCAATCACAAGCCGTCTTTCACAGTAAGTCAAACGTGTCCTTCCATTTCACGTTACATCTAGGGAAACTAAACGAAAAGTTTAATCATATTAAGCGCGTAATTAAACAATACATCACGCTAGGTAAAGCTCCACGCATTTCTGACCTCTGCGTTGGATGGAGATGAGTGGTCAGCTGCACGCTCCGACCGCTTTACCCCTCGGTACTCATTGGATAGGAAGCTGGTTCTGCCCTGTAGCCGGTCTCGATGCCGTGGACACGAGAAAAATCTCTGCACCTGCTGGGAATCGACTCACGTTTTCCCGGTCCTCCAGTCCATAGCTTAATCACTGTAGTGACTGAGCTACCCGGCTCAGGAATACTTACTGTGTGTTACTTAACAACATGCGTATAAATCAGAATTAAACCTACATCACGCATGTCACGTAATATCAATGAATTAAGAACACAGTTACACCTTATTGTAAAATAACACTGTTTTCAAATACGCTACATGTTTCGGCCCTAATGGACCATCATCAGGTATTGTATTAAAATATATATAAGAGTAAAAAGGAGACAGTTGGGCGGTATTACATGTCTTATCCTTGGTGTAGGATCTCACCTTCACATAAATAACTTCAGAATTTATAGTAGTGTTATTCACAATATTACAAAGACCAATTGGGCCGAAACATGTAGTGCATCGAAATAAAATGTTATTTTACAATAACATGTAATTCTATTTGACGATGTTCTTAATTCATCGATATTTACACAACACAACGGGTTATCACACATTAAAAAACTGTCAGGTAACATCAGACTCGCGGTTGTACAGTGTTCTTTAGACAGCAAAAGAATGCCGACTGTTCATTTTATGATTTCACTACGTTAGAATGTTAACTGCTGCCAACAAGTTAGCGTGACTTAAAACGGTTTCCGCCGCTACCGGTTTCTTAAGTTTTCTCACCTCTAACACGAACAAATTAAGTAATCGAAATACCAGACAGTGAGTGAAGCATTCAATAATAACACGCTGCAACAGGAAAGCTCGAACGCCGAGAATATCCGCCTAATGGCTGGTACTCTAGCTTCGTATTCAGGTGGTCCTGTGTTTGACAGTCGGTTCGGGAGAGGGGGGGCATATTTACTGATATTTCTCTTCATGCCCGTGATAAGTGGGTCCCTGTTACAACGGCATGGCGCGTCCTCAGGTTGCGGATGGAGGAACGGCCTCCAGATATGGAGGGTAGCTGCGAATACATTGAATAAGGAGTCGCGGACAGCGGACAAGTGTTGGTCTTCCAGCTTGGGAGTTGGGCGAGGTGCTAACAACTCCTCACCGTACAAAATTACAGTGTTACGGAATATGTCACAAGGCCTCGAACCTAGACTGATTCTTTGGATAGGGACAGGCGGCGGGCCCTGCTGAATGCCGTAATGAACCTTCGGGTTCCATAAAATGCGAGGAATTTCTTGACTAGCTGAGGACTTGTTAACTTTTCAAGAAAGACTCTGCTCCATGGAGTTAGTTAGTTACCTTCATGTTTCCCTCCAGGCAAATATTTGTACAGCAGGCCTACATGAAAGCAGACCACTGGGAATGCGATCCACATCTTTCTATACTGATAACCTTCAAATCCATAAAGCTGGATTCAAGTTACTCAGAACAGGAGGAGCCCGTAGCGAGCTCTTGTGACCACAGTGAAGAACCTTGGGTTATATAACAGGCGCTTAATTTCTTGACAAACTCAGCAATTATTGAATTCTCATGAAGCTGTTTGGTGAATTCCATAACAGCGTTTCTCGAAAAACTGGTAGTTATTTAGATGAGGTATTTGCTTTTCTGGGATGTTGCGCTGCGTAGGTTAGTAATTGGTTACCGACGTTTCGGGACAACATATCGGTCATAACTCCCATATTCAAGGGTCAATCAATCCGCTTCGAGATGGAACCGATAAATTTGCCCGAGACATCAGTAACCAAGGACCAACCTACGCCGCGTAACATTCCAGAAGAGCAAAGAACACCACACTGCGGCGGAAGCCTGAAATCACTCACAGTTATTTAGACGTTTTAACCCTTTAAAGACGAAGCGCATCTGTTTTATATAAGGACTCAGTGCGTACCGCGCTGTAAACACTCTCCACTTCGGTTATAAAAACCAGTCTCTTAATGTTTTACAAGGCAAAAGTTGCTGTTTGTTCTGAGATCCGTACAAAACACATAAACGCAATGTGGGCACCACGTAGAATTTTTTAATATTAAACCTGGTGGTACGTAAAGTTACCGCTAGGCTTTAAAAGGTTAAAAGATGTCCGGCTTTTAAGAAACACGAAGGCTGGTTAGCGTGTTCAGAAAAGCCCCCGACTAGTACTTATGTTGGATTTCCTGAGTTTGTCAACGAGATTAATGGCAAAAGATATTTAAATAAGCCATGGCAACCTTCCAAATAATTGCCTACTTTTCACTCATGATCCATCTCATTCTACGACACATAAAGTCTGCAGTTGAAGTGACGTTATTAAAGAACCTACAAACAAATAGGCCTAAATCAATCTCAAGTACACGGACAACTGTATCTTTAGCACATCATTCTACCATAAACGATACTCTGTTGATATAGCGTCGTTTTAACAACCACACCGAACGTCACAGTCGAGTGGACAGCATTTCTGCTTTGCACTGGGCGGGGGG